>DF360490.1:26660-47063 GCA_000787875.1 Solanum virginianum
TCACGATCTTCGCATGATAGTAAAAATTAACATGATAAGGTGATAACCAATCCATGCCCAATATCACATCGAAGTCAACCATATCTAACAATAACAAATTAGCAATGGTATCTCTCCCCATAAAAGTCACAACATAACCTCGGTATACCTGATTTACCACTAATAATCCACCTATCAAGGTGGAAACACAAATAGGCTCGACAAATGGATCAAACATAATATCAATATTAGAAGCAAACTAGGCCAACACATATGAATAAGTAGAGCTTAGATCAAATAAAATTGAATCTGAACAGTGGCTCACTAAGACCATACTTGTGATAACTGCATTAGTGGCCTCTCCTTCAGCTTTATCTGTAATAGCACAGTAAACTCTTGCCCACCCCTAGCTTATAGGGCACCACCACACCACCTCTTACTATACTATGACCTCTTCTGGCACCACCTCTCATAGCCTAACGTGTTTCCCTGGGTATTGGTGTTGGAGCTGGAGGAGGTACACGGTAAGGACAACAATGAGCTAAGTGCCCAATCTCATCATAATGATAACAAGTCCTGGTCTCCTATCTCTGAGATAGCTGCCCTAAAAAGCCACCACGCCTCATTGAACTACCCACCTGAGTAGATTTGGATCTATCAACACTATTAGATGCTGAAAGAGCTGCCTGAACTGCCAAACCCTGATAATCTTGCCTCTGAATCTGTCGATCTCGTGGTGGGTACCCACTACACTGCCCATGTCGATGAAATCTCTTCCCACCACCCTATCTACCCTACCTAATGCACTTTATCATATTATCATGGTCCATAATACTCTAAAAAGTGCCTCCCACTAATACGAAAAAAGTTGTAGCCTTCTGATGATTCCCTATAAAGCCCTTGGCGAACTATCAAATCCTCTTGAACTTAGTAGGAATACTGGACAAGGCATATTTGGAAAATATATAAAATCTAGCCTCATATTCATAAACAGACATTGAACCTTATTATAGACTATAAAACACATCTTGGTGGCTGCCTTGGAGGCTGTATGGTATGAACCTCTCCAAAAAATATCTTAGTGAATTGCCCCAAGGTCAGAGTTGGAGATCGAGCTATAATTAACCTCCATCAATCCTTGGCAAGGCTGATGAACTGGTATTAAAGTGTAGGCAACCCCATGTGACTCAAGAATAACCAAGTTAAACAATCGGTCCTGGTACTTTGATAGAAAATCATAGGCTCTATCATCAGTGGTTCCATCAAATCGTGAAGGAGCCAATTGCATAAGCCTCTTAAAGCTCTTCTGCTCTGTGGTGGATATAGCTAGACTGGCAGAAGATAGTGGCACCATAAATAGGGAGGTGCAATAGATAGAGCAATAATCAAAAGCTAAATGTGAGAACCCAAACTCGCCTTAGATGTTCAAGGCGAAACCATAACAGTCATAGGAGAATCTGCCTGAACTATAGAAAGACTCGCATGAACCATAGATTTCCCAGATAGGGCTATAGAAGGACCAATTAGTGCTGTAGAAACTGGTATATCAATAGTAGCTGGGGCAGTAGGTGCTTCGTCCAATCATGCCAAAACCTTCAAGAGTAACTCCTGAATCGAGGGTGTAGTCGTTGGGGATGAGGGCGGTGGAATATGATCCATAAGCCCCTCTTTCTTATAAACAGACTTTGGATGAGCCAAACTAGTCTACCCTCGAGGTGGAGCTGCCCCTCTAACATGTCCTCGACCCATGGTCCTCTCCCAAACTCTACCTCGACCTTAAGTAAGAGCCAAATCCACTTCCTTAGGCTCTCCCACTTGATCGAGTCTAAGATAAATTCTTTTTTTACGTTATGGAAGAAAGATATGTATATGTTAGCAAAGATGGGTATTGACGTCTACACACTGATCCATGAGACAATACTAGACACCCTGCTCTTGACTCATAAATCCAATGAACGTAAAGCTCTAATACCAAACTTGTCATGACCCAATATCGAATCATGACTAAAGAAAGATAAAATAAAGTGGAAACTACTCATATAGTATAAAAGTCTCCTTAAACTTGGAGTCATGAGCACAAGAGCATCTAATATAGTACTAAAAATTAAATACAACTGTCTTAGCATAAGATAATAGCTATCTCATAGAATAATATCTGATACAAAGACTAAAAGCAAAGTAAAGTAAATCTCAGAGATCAATGATGTCCCGAAGTTTGAGTCTCACTAGTAGGATCAGGATGGCTGAAGAAAAGTCTAAGAGAGAGTGAATTCGTGACCCTGGGTAGGTCCCTATGCTCGATCTACAAGGACAGAATAAAGTAGGTGTGAGTACACCAAAATGTACCCAGTAGCTTCAACCAACTAAGTAAGACAAATCAAACAAGTATGTAATAACGAAAAATCCTATCACTTGCATCAAAAGGGTTAGTATGTAATATAATAAAATCATGAATAATGGCAATTACAAATGGTGAACCAATCTAATATATGCAATCGTATGGATGAATACAATGGCATCGTAAGCCATGTATGAGGTTAAATCACGATCGTCGTGGGCCAATGTACACATCTATTGAGCCAAAGCTACAAGATAGAACCCAGAGTATCATAGGCCATGCACATGAATATATAATAAGGCATCATAGGCCATAGTCAGAAGTATCTCGAGGCATTACGGGCCTCATAATATGATGTCTCAAGGCATCCCAGATCATAATCTCTGTCTCAACATGGACCATAATGCCTTATATGATACAAATGTAAAAAGATGTGTGCAATAATGCATCTAATCACATATCAAATTTGTGCAAACCAACGTAACTAATCATATGTAACATATGTGCATATCAATACAACCTAATCATATCTAATGTATATGCATATCAATACAACCTAATCAGAAATAAGGTCTGAATACCAATGCACCTAGTCTAGTATAAGATATGTGCATGATAATGCAACTAATCAAGTAACGGATATGTGTATACCAATACATCTAGTCAATATAAGAAATGTGCATTCCAATACAGCTGATCAAGTAAGAGATACATGCATTCCAATACAACTGATCAAGCAAGAGATATATGGATACTAATACAACTAGTCAATATAAGATAAGTGCAACAACCATTACATCAAATGGTCTATGTGCTGCCAAAATACAACACTTTTGATGTTTAAAACTTAGAATTTTGTGTGTTCTTAATGTGATATTAGTGGATTTTATGTGCTTTTGTGTTTATCTTTGCAGGATTATAGGTTGGCAATGATTTTGGGAAAAATTATAGAAGTTGTTGCAAATTTGCTGTTATACGAGACACCTTATAAACCGTAGACCATTCTACGAGTTGTAGGGTGGTTTCATAAGGAATTCTAGTTAGGGGCCATGTTTTTAAAGTTATTTCTACAAACATGCAGATGGGCCATACAAGGATGTATGAGCTGTAGAAGAGGTTTCGTGTCCTAAGGATCAGAGAATGTAGGCTTTTTGAAGTTCATCAGACAAAACTCCTTTTGCGGGTCGTGAACCATATTATGAGTCGTAAATGGGTTTTGTAAAGAAAAAGTCCAATTTTCTAGTAATAATATACGAGACCCCAATTATAGGCTGTGAACTATAGTACGGGTTGTAAAGTACTGTGGTAGAGTGTGTCGACCAGTTCTTCTAAGTCATTTAGGTTTTGGATTTTAATTATTATAAATAAGTCTTTTTGGTTATTTTTTATAAGTTCTCACCAGTTTTGATTATTTTTAGTTTAGTTCTAAGAGAACTTAATATTTTTAGAGAGAAAATTGTGAGAGAGTCTTTGAGAACACCTGTGGCTGAATTTGATCTTAAAGCTTGTCATTCTTATTAATATTGGATTGCTTGTTCTTAATTCAATTGTGTAAGTGTTTAATTATGTCTTCTCAATTCATAATCTCTTCATCTATACATAGCATGAGTAGGTAAATTCACAACTAGGGTTGTGGGAACCATGAAGAACTAACAAAGTAAAACTAGATATTATTCCTGCATCCATACATAGCATGAGTTGCAAATTCCACAACAAGGGTTGTGGGAACTATTAAGAACTAATAAAGTAAAACTAGATAATTCACAATTCTTGGAAGGTGTATATGTATGTATTAATTAACTCCCTTCGTTATGCATGGTGGTGGCTAATAATATAATCCACCTAGTATTACTGACTGGAGCTAGGTAATAATGAATAAGAAAAATGATTAATTAATAGGGTTTAATTTATGTGTTCTCGTCTAATCAACCAAACTGGGCCAAGGGGAGGTTGTACTGGGAGTAATAGGTAATGATTAGTAATAACACTATGGAGATGGGCCAAGTCGCATAGTGAAATTCACCTCTCACCTTCGACCAATGGGCTTAGTGAACTTAAATTATCGTATTGTATCCTATACACTAGACAAGAGTTAGGTTATTTGGTGATACTGAGTTGGAGAATCATGGGGAACATAATACTCTATGTGCTCGTTATTATTGATTTTTCTTGTGATAGTTAGTTAGTTTACTTTTCTCATTGATTATTACAAACCCCCTTTTGGGGAATCGAGTTGGTTAATTACTCGAATTGCATATTGGTGAATTTTTATTTATCTATGTAATCCCTGTGGTTTGACCCTAACCTTGGTTAGGTTTAATATCTTGACAGCGACTGCTTTATCCTCTAAAAAAGAGGTGTAACTTAGGTGACATCATGATTTTAGTGCCATTGCCGGGGAATACGGCTAGACTTAGTGAATTTATTAGTAGTTCAAGTGTTAATCCTTAGTTCCCATTATTGTACTTTTTTTGTTGTTGTTTTTGTTTCTTTGTAGGCTGTACTAGTAGTGTATGCCCAACACTCAGAGTCAAGGCAATCCCTTAACTCCATTTGATATGATAAGAAGAGGCCCAAGACTATGCCAACAACGCGACTGATGCAGCCCTAAATAAGAACAATAACGAAGATGATAGGAATGAGAACCCACCTCCTTTGGAGGATAATCTACAACCTCAGGAGTTCAATGCCAATGCTTACCAGTGGAATCAGTACAAGTCAAATCCTATGGTTATGGAGGTGACTGCAGTTATTGTGTTGCCACCACTGCCGGCAGATAAAAAGTTCATAGTCTCAAGTGGGTTATTTCAGGTGCTATAGAACCGTGGGCTATTTGCAGGCTTACCATTAGTGGATCTATATTGTTGCCTACCCAATGTGGCATTTATTTGTAAGAGTATAATGGGGACACCGAATCTGTCTATGAATGCTATGGGACTTCATGTCTTTCCATTATCTTTTTCAAGCAGTGCTACAATATAGCTATCTGAGATCTCATCGAGTTCAATCACTAATTGGGATGACTTACAGAAGGACTTTTTGGAGAGGTACTTCCCTAGATCGAAGGAGTTCAAGTTGAAAGGCCAGATCAATAACTTTGAGCAACTTCCTGGTGATTCGATAAACACTACTTGGAAGCAATTCACAAAATGTCTGAGGAGCATCCCTGACTATAAGATCATTGATGATGTCTTGGTGGAGATCTTTTACCGTGCCCTTGATGAGAACAGTCAGGCCTGTGCTTACACTATCATGGGGGTTATGTTTTTAGATCAACCATTTGCAAGGATCACAGAGCGCATAGAAAGGTTGTTCAAAACAAATCGTGCATAGGGACAGTAGGATAGAGCTTCCACAAAGAGTTCATATGTTGTCAGTATGGGACCAAAGCAAGCTAGAATTAATAAAGAAATTATACAGCAGCTTGCTCAACTTTGCACAAGTATGGATGTGATGATAAAGCAGAGCTAAGTAAAAGTGAAAATGGTGGTTCACCAACCTCCACGTGCACCCATGTATAGGAGCCATACTATGATAAGGATGCTTGTTTTGTTGCTGATTAGACAGGGGGTTTCTGAACCAATGCTCAAGGGTCCAATCAGGACTATTGGCACTAAGGTCAAGGAAACCAAGGTTGAAACTTTGGTAGAGATAAAGCTTGTCAAGACAACTGTGGAGGTTATTATGATAGGATCAAGTATCCAGATGTAGATTGGGGTCACAGAGAAGGCTTCAGAAATTATCCTTATGTGTCATCACATAACCGCGATGCAGGTGCAGATAATTCTAGAATTGAGAAGATATTTGATCGCCTGTTGAAGATGACTGAGACTCTAAGGGGCATGAAAGCAGATATTTCAAGTATTGATTAGAAAATAGAGTCTTACTCTGTGGCTGTCAAACAACTTAAACAATAGTTTGGTCAAGTGTTTACTCAGCTTAATCAATGTCAGAGGGTACACTACCTAGTAATACAGTGCAAAATACTAAAAATGAAGGGCAGTGTAGGGCGATTATTACTCGAGGTGGAAAGAGCAAAATTGTCCCTCTCATGCTGATTTATGTAAAAGATGTTTGAGAGGAGATTGTTATAGCAAGGATGTAGATAAAGGAGATGATCGTGGCAATGATAGACAAGTTAAGCTGCTGAAGCACTACAGAGGTTTAAGCCCATTCCTAGGCCTCCTCCTCCCTTCCCTCAGAGACTGAAAAAGAGGGAGGAGAAAGGCAAGTTCAAGCACTTTCTCTCCATGCTAAAGCAGCTCTTCATTAACATCCCTCTCATCGAGACATTAGAGAAGATGTCAGGGTATCTGAAGTATATGAAGGACTTGGCAAACAAAAATTACACTATAAGTCAGGAGCTTTCAGTGGTAGGAGCCAGGGGTTTGACCGCATGCCTGTTGAAGAATGAGCTGGCGACTCATAGATAGTGGCTTTGTCAGGGAAACCTACCGGTAAGAGCTTCAACATTATGATGCTATCACTATGAATTCCTTGGTTTAGAAGAGTGAAGATCCAGGTGCTTTCACCATATCCTGCACCATTGGATATGTAGAGTTTGCAAGGGCACTATGTGATCTAGGTGCCAGCATAAATCTGATCCCCTTGTGGTCTACAAGAAGCTTGGATTGGGAGCCCTTACTCTAACTAGCATGCGGTTATTGATATTGGATTGCACAGTGAAGAAGCCTATGGGGATACTATATGATGTGTTGGTAAAAGTTGAGAAGTTCATATTCCCTGCAGACTTCGTGATCTTAGAATGCAAAGTTGACTTCGATGTCCTAATTATCTTAGAAAGACCCTTCCTAACCACTAGACAAGCCCTAGTGGATATAAAATCTGGTTAGCTCAGGTTTAGATTGAATGACAAGGAAGTTGTCTTTGATATCCGTCAGTCCATGAAACATCCAGATGAGCTGAAGAGTAAAGTCTGGGAAATTAGCGAACTCTGAGTAACCAATTTGCCTAAGTTGTGTTGCAATAATAAATCAAGTGCTACTTGGGAAGCAATCTAAGGTTTTTGATGTAATAGCATAGTTGTAGGTTTATTTCTAGTTTTAGGATTCATATGCAATTTATTTTCTTGTGTTTTGATTGTAAACTTTGGACATTGGGTTGGTTGCATATGGGGTAACAATGTATTTTATGAAGAGTATGTAGGTACTGGACTTAGTTAGCCAGTTTGGCTAAGAAGAGCATCAAGTTAGGTCTCTACTGCGTCTACAGGTCGTAAATAACTTTACGACCCGTACCTCACCTTGTAGAGAATTCTAGTAAGCAGAAAATTATGCACTTTAGTCCATAAGTTAACTTTATGATTTGTAGGTCAAACTATGAGTCGTGAATGAGGTTCATGGACCCCAAGTAAGTTTTCTAAAAATCTGCTAAGTGTTAGGATCTCTATGACCACCTCTGTGAGCCGTAAATTACTTTACAACTTGTAGACTAGTCCGCGAAACCTAGTACTAATAACTAGGGTTTGGGTGTTCTATAAAACCATGATTTATGAGCCATAAAAATCTCTATGATCCATAATTAGTGTTTCGTAGAGTCTAGGCCTATTAATTTTCAGACTGACCCGGTCAAGATATAAATATGGGGTCAAATTATTTGACCCACTTTTGACCTAAAATTACCAATCAACCAAAGCTACCCCACACCCTTATTTTTCTAATCACTTTCGGCCATCGACTCTATTATTTTGGCAAGAATTTCGGCTACCTAGGGTTTTATGACCACTCACCTCCTTTCTCTGCTTCAAGTTAATCTCAATTCTTAGTAAGTTTTTAGTTTAATTACAACCCTTAATTTGCCTTGTATGAATGATTGATTTGAATATTATGATGGGTATGGTGTTTGGAAACAAAATCCTTATTTGAATGTGAATTATGCTAGTTAAAATTAGGTTGCCCATATTTGAATTGTTAATTAAGTCTAGAATTTGGTATTATGGACTTGTATGAATGATAATTATTTGTGCCTATTTTGTCAGTCACCTTATGTGATCGAATGATTGTGGTTGAGAATTGGTGGGTGTTGACATAGGAACTTGATCTTGTTTGATTCAATTAGAAGTGATTGGAATCATAGGATAACCTGTGCTAAATCACATTTGATGGGGGTGTATATGTGTTGAACATATTGGTGGTGATGGGTGTGGTGTCTTACTTTGATGTTGATAGTTTATTGGTTGTAATAGTCTCTTAGGGTCCGTGTGATAGACTTAGAAACTCAGGTGATTGAGTTTTCTAGTACACAAGTGGCTTTTACGACTCGCAGAGTAATCCACGAGTCATGATTGGCCATTATGCATAATTTCAGAAACCTGATATCTCTGAGTATCCATCAGATATGACCTTCTATGAGTCGTAGATCACTTTTTGACTTGTAGACAGGTCTGTAGATCATTGCTTGGAATTAATTACAAACTAAAATTCTGTACGACCTAGTCTACGACTCGTAAACCACTTTACGAGTCATACCTTGTCTCGTAGATTTTTCTAGTAGTTAAATTTTTTTGGACCACTGGTTTATAAAGGCTTTTTACGGCTCGTAGTTCCCACTACGGCCTATAAAATTGCTTTCATAAAACCTTCTACAATTGAACTCAGAAGATTTTTTTATATTTTAATTCTTGATTTTGGGGCTAACTGTGGTACGCATATGTCTATATTTTAGGTATGATGGCTCCTAAGTCTAAATTTGCTGAGATCAAGGAATAATGAGGAGATGAGACAAGTTCGAGCGACGAAACAGGTGGGGCGTGCTGGCCCCTTCAGACAGAGTACCATTGCTCAGCAGACCACCCCGTAGGAGGAGGGTGGCCAGACTTAGCCACAGAGTGGCACTGCTAGAGTGGTGCTTAGGTGCTCAGATATGTTTTTTTACCCTTTATGTTCTATTTTTTCATGATTTCATGCATTTGGGACAATGCACATCTTTTTTGATGGGGTGTGAGTAGTTATGGGCCTCAGGGAAGTCTGAGTAGCTTGGGTCCATAACTACCCTAATTTTTGATCTTGGGATTTTCTTGCCTGTGTTCTTTTTCCTGTGGATATTTATTTTCTGTTGAATCGGCACATTTAGGATGTTTAGATAATATTTGTAGCTTATAGTACCAATACTTGTGGCATATAACATATTTTAATATTTTGTTTGAAAAATGATACCCATAAAATTTTTGATGAAGTAGTTAGATAGTAACCATGCATGTTTAAGTGTGTGACAATGTCTGTTCTGATGAGTAAGGGTAAATTGAGATAAGAAAAATGATCTGTATGAAACACCCTCATGTGCTTTGGAATGCCACATAATAATAATTTCTATGTATCTCATAATCCGTGGGTGATTTCAGAAATTCGACCTTATATTCTTGATCAGAGAGCAAAATTGAGTGAAAAATGAGTATAATCCAAATTTTAGAAGACCCGTACAAAAAATAATTTTCACTAATTTTTGCTTTTCAGTGGCTATACGCGCACAGGCCGCTATGTGCATAGGGCGTGGACTAGTGTAATTGTTGCCTCCGCGATTGGTCTGTATCGCGTCTTGGGCGCAGAACAGTGCATTTCGTGGCCTTTTTTTCCAACTTAGCTCAAGGGCATTGGGGTCATAGCCCCATGCCCATTTAAACGTGAAATCTTCCATACTTAGCCCTTTTTCAACTCTATAACTCGCAAAACCCTCTCTAAAACCTCTCCATGACTCTATCAAATCTTTCATTCAAATTCAAGGATTTCAAGCTAAATTTTGGAAAGAAGTCAAGAACCCATCTCAAGCTTCAAGTCTCCTTCAAGAAATTCAAGGTTTATGGTATGTGGGTCTTCATCCATGGGTCCTTTCACCTATGGAGCCCAACCTTTTCTTTTTATGTAAATTGCATGATTTCAAGTTGTATTACTCATGGTTACTACTTATTATGAAATATGAACATAAATATTATTGAGGTTTTATTAAGTATTGATTGATTATGCATGAATATCTGTTTCAAGCTTATTCCATGAATTGATTTTTCTCTATTGAGACTATGCATGATTTGAGCTATGAAACTATGAATTATTATGAGCTTTTGAAATGGATTTCAAGATACACTAAGTGAGGGTTTTACTACAATATTGGAGGGTTGATTTGAAATGAGTTACTCTTCTTATTTTACTCTTGAGTTGTATGATTTTCAACAAGTATCACGAACCCACCATGTGTTTGATAAAGTTACATGACAAGAATTCTCAAGTTGTTGATGAACTATTACATGATTTACAAGTCAAGTGATTTCATGATGATTAGGGTCTTTCAAGCATGTATTGAAATCATGAAAAATATCTATGATTTTACAAGTTTCAAGTTAAGCCCTATTTTAAGATTTTAACCTCTTGTGAAACATTCATGTCAAGGCAAGGGATCATGTATGATTATTATTTACTCTCATGTTCAAGTTAAGTAGAGGTCAAGCATGTTAATGATCTACTCAAGTCATTTTATCATGTCTCTTACAAGTTACTCATGTTATTATTAAAGTATGATTATTTCAAGTATTCCGTGGGATTAGACTTAGCACTGTTTGAGGCTTAAAATAGGGGATCGACATAAGGGGTCCTTATATAAAGTCTTTAGTCTCTAAACTATGTGCTACCATAGGATTATATACCCTTTCTATACTAGTGGATCCATCTAGTTCATGTTATCATGTTTAGTTTGCCTTGGCAAGTAGACCACACTTCACTGGGGGGTGTTATGCCCGGTCACCTGTACTGATGGGGTGTCATACCTTGGATTTTAAGTTGTAGCTGCTTGGTCTATGTCGATTAAGGTCTCTTCTCACATATGTGTGATATATTATGCAAGTTGAATATTTTACAAGCATGTCTTAGTACAAGCATTGATCATGCATGTCCTATTTAGATTATATATCCATTGATTATGTTTATGCATTTTAAATATTATGGCTTATGTCTTTGATGCATTACACGCCACATACTTAGTACATTCAAACGTACTAATGCACACTCTATGCCTACATGATATCATCATGTAGGAACTAGAGCTCTTTTTGATCATCCTCCTCTATGTGGCTAGTTTGGTTCTCCAAGAAAGCTTCTGGTGAGTCCTCAACTCTAAGACAATATCTACTTTTCTTTATGCTATGATAAGACTTGATCCTTATGTTAGATATTTATTATTATGAAGGTTAGCCCGGGAAGTGTCTTAGCCCCCGCTTCATTCTAAAGTAGAGGTATTGTTGGATACTAAGTTTGTATATGCTTTTGAGCTTGACTTTTCTTATGTATTTATGATTATCTATTCATTCTAAAGTAGAGGTATTGTTGGATACTAAGTTTGTATATGCTTTTGAGCTTGACTTTTCTTATGTTTTTATGATTATCTATGACTTCCCTTAGTTTCGCTTCCCTTTTTATAATTAACTCTTGTTATTTTCTTATTTTTCGTCTGCAACCAAGGATGTGTACATGATATGCTAAGAGGCTTGTTTGGGTTGTCTTCGGGCTTCCCATTCATCGTGTCATGTCTATGCCCTAGGCTTGGGTCGTGACACTATAAGTTTTTTTTGTTGATAATGTATGTAATGTCATGTGAGTATGAGCAAAATTTGATAAATTCATGTATTTTGTGCTAATTTGGAACTTGCCCTGTTACTCTACGTTAGATTGTTGACTAATTGGATTAGGAAAGGATCTTAGGCCATTATTCTTAAATAGTCCACTTTAGCCTAAAAATAACCAACAAAATTGATGATATATCCTTTGTTTCAAATGTTTGAGCCTAATATGTACCTATTCTTTGAAAATACCTGATTAATCTAGCCTTATCTAGCGAAAAATCCTGAAATTGGCCCTGGTCTTTCCTTGAACATTGTGTACCTTGACTGAGGTAAAAACCCTAAGTTGAGGGTGACTACCAAAAGTGGTCCTAGTTTAGAGGATGGATATTGTGCACCTCAACACAAGCTAAATGCCTAAGTTGAGGGTGGCTGGTGTAAGGGTAAAGCATAAAAAATAAGGGGGTGAGTAAGAAATACAGAGAAAAAGGAGAAAAATTACGTACTGTGTGCAAGAAAAATAAGTGATGTCTTAGATGCGAGATAAGAAGCAATATAAAGTGTAAAAACAAGGAAAAGAGTTGAAAAATGGAAAGAAAGCACCCAAAAAAAATCTTGAAATAGGAAAAAGGGAGAATAAGGTGAAAGTAGCAAACTTGGTGGGGCAAAAGTGTAAAAAAAAAGCAGTTTCAGGTGAAAGTAGCAAACTTGGTGGGGAAAAAGTATAAAAAAATGCAGTTTCAAGGAGGGCCTTTGGTCATTATTTTCCCAAAATACCATACCAAAACCACCTAACCCTATATTACATGCCAAGAAAGTCCTAAAGTGATCCTAGTCTAATTAGTTGAAGGTCTGAGTCATGAGTATAGGGGCAAGCCTATAGTATTAGTCATCATGCATGAATATCTTTTTTGAGAGTGAGTATTTTTGCATAGTCCTAAGGTCAAATATGAATATATCATTGAAAGTCAAAAATGAGACTTCTTTCTGTGAGAGCACTTACATTGCATTGTTTGAACTAGAGTTGATCAATGATTGTGGATTGTTGATCATGCCTTACTTGTCATAGTTGTGTTGTCAAAAGCATCAGTTTGCTAACTAGCTATCTAATCCTATTTTGAAAAGTTGGTGTGGGTATCTGAGTCTGAGATTTATGTAATGTATGCCATTGAGTTGAGGTCTGTGCATTACTATATTGTCTATATAGATTGAGTGTGTCGCTTGAGGACAAGCAACAATTTTAAGTTGAGGGTGTTTATGTGCTGCCAAAATACAACACTTTTGATGCTTGAAACTTAGAATTTTGTGTGTTCTCAATACGATGTTAGTGGGTTTTATGTGTTTTGGTGTTTATCTTTGCAGAATTACAGGTTGGCAATGATTTTGTGGAAAGTTACAAAAGTTTCTATAGATTTGTTGTTATACGAGACACCTTACGGGCCGTAGACCATTCTGCGAGTCGTAGGGTGGTTTCATAAGGAATTCCAATGAGGGGTCAAGTTTACGAAGTTACTTCTACGAACATGCAGACGGGCCATAGAAGAAGTACGAGACATAGAAGAGGTTTCGTACCCTAAGGATCAAAGAATGCAGACTTTCTAAAGTTCATCAGACAAAATCCCCTTTACGGGTCATAAACCATATTAGAGTCATAAAGGGGTGTCATAAAGAAGAAGTCCAGTTTTCCAGCAACACTGTATGAGACCCTGATTACTGGCTGTAAACTTCAATACGGGTCATAAAGTGTTTTCATAGAGTGTGCCAACCAGTTCTCCTAAGTCATTTAGAAAATAAATTTTAATTATTATCAATAGGTCTTTTAGGTTATTTTTTATAAGCTCTTGTCAATTTTGATTAGTTTTAGGTTACTACGCAGAGAATTAAATATTTTGAGAGAGAATTGTGAGAGAGTCTTTGAAAACACCTGTGGTTGAATTTGGTCTTAAAGCTTGTGATTCTTATTGATATTGGATTGCTTGTTCTTAATTCAATTGTGTAAGTATTTAACTTCTCTATTCACAATCTCTTCATTTACACATAGCATGAGTAGTTAAATCCACAAGTAGGGTTGTGGGAACCATGAAGAACTAACAAAGTAAAATCGAATAATTCATAATTCTTGGAAGCTGTATATATATGTATAAATTAACTCTCTTTGTTTTGCATGTTTTCTGATGGTGGCCAATATTAGAACCCGCCTAGTGTTGCTGACTGGACTAAGGTAGTAATGAATAGAAAATGAGATTAATTAATAGCATTCGATTGATGTATTCCAGTCTAATAAACCAAACTAGGCCAAGGGAGGTTGTACTTGGACTAATAGATAATGGTTAGTAATGCACACTGTGGAGATGGACCAAGTCACATATTGAAAGTCACCTCTCACCTTTGACCAAAGGGCTTGGTGAACTTAAATTACCATCCTGCATGTTATACACTACACAAGAGTTGGGTTATCCGGTGATACTGAGTTAGGGAATCATGGGGAACACAATACCTTAGTTTCTCTCTATTATTGATTTTCTCTTATGATAGTTAGTTAGTTTACTTTTCTCATTGATTATTACAACCCTCCCTCATTTGGGGAATTGAGTCAGTTAATTACTCGGATTGCATATTGGTGAATTTTATGAGTCTACATGATCCCTATGAGTTCGACCCTAACCTTGGTTAGGTTCTATATCTTGACAGCGATCGCTTTATCCTCTAAAAAGGAGGTGTAACTTGGGCTACATCAACACCATGAATGCCGACTATTAATACAGGGCCATCATTACCTCATATCATTGCTAACTCATCCATAATCAAAATGTAAATGAAATAATTTATCAAATTCACCATATTCATCATTAATTAGCCACAACACTATCCACAAGTTATCTCATGTCTCATATTAACTTACTGATATCCCAATTCCCTCAAATCTCATTATTTTATCTCAATTCATCAATAGGATTACCATTTACACAATTCATTTCCATGAACATGTCTATTATGCATTTATTATGTTCTTGCATGACGATCCAAAGAAATGGAAAGTTGAAGGAAAATGGTTTCAGGCTAGAGAAAAAGAAAATAAATAAATAGTTGAAGGGTAATGGTTCCAGCTAGAGAAAAAGAAAAGATATGAAAAGCCGAAGGAAAATGGTTCCACTAGATATAAAACATAAATGCCAAAGAGAAATGGTTTTAGTGGATACATGGTCCGTGTATGGCTTCCATGGGTTTTGATTGACGCAATCAGCAAATGTGTATCATAGGATAGATATGCATCACGATTATTTGACATTGCATCACATTATTACATCGGATGACATTTGCTTCATCTCATATCACTCCTCCTTGCTATTATTATATGAATTGCTTATGAGACTAGATATATATTGTTTCATTTGACTTGTTTATAATTGTCCTTTTTGAAATGTGATGTTATGTGATGAGTATATCTATATCCATGTGATTCTTCTTTATTGTATAAATTGTGCTGGAACTTTCTGAGTGCAGGTTTGTAGTTCAATGGTATGTGGTTGGATATTAAGGAGTTACTTATGTTCTTCATTACATTATTTTGGGTTAGTTTCTATTTGTTGAGTACCCTATAGTTTGGGGCTCACCTCCTTGGTAAATTTTTGTAGGTTGTGAGCCCAGTCCTCCTTGCTACTTTTCTAACTTACTAGATTGTGTTTCTAGATCATTCATGAGGTAGTTACTTATATCTCCAGCAGGCCTTCGAGAAATCCATTATTATGTTATGTTCTATTTGAGAACTAGACACTTGAGAGCATTTCATTTGACTATTCTATATTCAGAGGTTTGTACATGTGACACTAGTTCTGGGATGGTTATAGTTTTGATGCCTTATGCTATCTATCTTATTAGGCAGTTTCTATCTTCCTATTTTATTATCGTATTGAGTTGTTTAAGGTTTAGGTAGACTCCCCTTGGTAGGTTAGGGAGTGCCATTACACCTAGATTTCGTATCATGACATATTGGTTACAATTTAATTATTTAAAATTAATTATAAATCAAATCAGAAAATAGAGTCTCACTCTGTGACTATCAAACAACTGTAACAATAGTTTGGTCAAGTGTTGACTCAACTTAATCAATGTTAGAGAGGTACACTGCCTAGCAATATAGTATAAAATCCTAAAAATGACGGACAATGTATGGCAGTTACTACTCGGGGTGGCAAGAGTACCATTGACCCTCTCATACCGGTTGATGAAGAAGATGTTTGTGAGGAGATGTTTGCAGCAAAGGATGCGGATGAAGGAGATGATCGTCACAAGAATAGGGTAAGTGAAGCTGCTAATACGCCACAAAGGTTGAAGCCCATTCCTACGTCTCCTCCTCCCTTCCCTCAAAGAATTAAAAAGAAGGAGAAAGGAAAATTCAAGAACTTTCTCTCCATGCTAAAGTAGCTCTCGATCAACATCACTCTCATCAAGGCATTGGAGAAGATGCCAGGGTATGTAAAGTATATGAAGGAATTGGTTACCAAAAGCTGCACTGTGAGTCGATCAGGATCTCTCTCAAGAGCTTCATTATTGCAGTGCCATTTCTACGAGGTCCTTGGTTCAGAAAAAAGAAGATGCAGGTGCATTCACCATACCTTATACCATTGAAGATGTGGAGTTCGCAAGGGCACATGCGATTTAGGTGCTAGATCACCTTGATGCCCCTTGCGGTCTAAAAGAAGCTTTTTCTCTTATGATAGTTAGTTAGTTTACTTTTCTCATTGATTATTACAACCCTCCCTCATTTGGGGAATTGAGTCAGTTAATTACTCGGATTGCATATTGGTGAATTTTATGAGTCTTGATGGCGGATCGCACGGAGAAGAAGCCCATGAGGGTACTATATGATGTGTT
Source organism: Solanum virginianum (assembly GCA_000787875.1). Classification (NCBI taxonomy): domain Eukaryota; kingdom Viridiplantae; phylum Streptophyta; class Magnoliopsida; order Solanales; family Solanaceae; genus Solanum; species Solanum virginianum. The sequence continues at coordinate 43,415 of DF360490.1, forward strand.
GGTAAAAGTGGAGAAATTCATATTCCCTTTAGACTATGTGATCCTAGATTACGAAGTTTACTTCAAAGTCCCTATCATCTCGGGAAGACATTACTTAGCCACTGGATGAGCCCTAATGGATATGAAAGCTGGTCAACTCTGGTTTAAATTGAATGACAAAGAAGTTGTCTTCAATATCCGTTAGTCTATGAGGCATCCAAATGATTTGAAGAGCGAAAATTGGGCAATTAGTGAAGTCTGAGTAACCAGTTGTCCAAGTCATGCTATGATAATAAATTATGCGCTACTTGGGAGGCAACCTAAGATTTTTGATGTAATAGCATAGTTATAGGTTTATTTTTAGTTTTTGGAATCGTAGGTAGTTATTTTCTTTTGAAATGTTTGTAATTTTTGATATTGAGTTAGTTGCATATAGTGTAACAATGTATTTTATTAAGAGTATATAGGTACAGGACTAAGTCAGCTAGTGTGGCTGAGAAGAGCATCAAGTTGAGTCTCTACGACTGGGTTTACGGGTCGTAAATCACTTTAACGACTTGTACCCTACCTCGTAGAGAATTCTAATAAGCAGAGAAATATTCACTCTAGTCCATGAGACAACTTTATGATTCGTATATCAAACTATGAGTTGTGAATGGGGCTCGTGGATCCAAGTAAGTTTTCTAAAAATTTGCTAAGTGTTGAGGTCTCTACGACAAACTCTACGAGTTGTAAAATACTTTACAACTTGTAGAATGGTCTGTGAAAGCCAATCCTATAAACTATGATTTGGGTGTTCTTTGAAACCATAATTTATGAGCCGTAAAATCCTCTATGGCCCGTAATTGGGGTTTTGTACAGCCCAGGCCCGGTAATTTTCAGCATTGACCCGATAAGTATAAATAGTGGGGTCAAAATTATTTTGACCCCATAATTTGACCTGATTTACAAAATTTATCCAACCTACCCCACACGCTCATATTCCCGATCACCTTCGGCCATCGACTCCCTTTTTTTGGCAAGAATTTTGGCCATCTAAGGTTTTGCGACAACTGACCTCTTCCCTCTTCTTTAAGTTAATCTCTATTCTTGGTAAGTTCTCGGTTCAATTTCAACCCTTAATTTGACTTGTTTGAATGAGTGATTTGAATATTATGTTGGGGAATGGTATTTAGAAATAAAATCCATATTTGAATTGAATTTGTGATTAAGTTGAAATTAGGTTGCCCATGCTTGACTTTTATTTAAGTCTGGAATTGGGTATTGTGTCCTTGTGTAAATGTTAACTGTTTGTGCCTATTTTGTCACTCAGCTTACGTGATTAAATGCTTGTGCTTGTGATTTGGTGGGTGATGAGATAGGTACATAATCTTGCTTGAATCAATTAGAGGTGGTGGGGATTATAGGATAACCCTTGTTTAATCACTTTCTGTGGGGTGTATGTATTGTAGAACATGTTTGGCGTAAGGGTTATAGTGTTGAAATCATGTGGGTGTGTATGTTCTTGCTTTGATGATGATAATCTATTTGTTGAAAATGTCTTTCGGGGTCCATATGGTGAACTTAGAAACTCAGGTGACTGAGTTTTCTGGCTCTTGAGTGGCTTTTATGGCTCGTGGAACAATCCACGAGTCGTAATTACCCCTCGTGCAAAATTTCTTAAATTTGATGTTTCTGAGTATCCATCAGATGAGACCTTCTACGAGTCGTATAACAGTTTACAGCTCATAGATAGGTCTCGTAAATCCCTACCTAAATTTAATTATCACTGGAATTTTCTGCGACCTAGTCTACGAGTCATAACTATTTTACGAGTCATATAAGTTGTCTTATAGACTTTTCTAGTAACAAAATTATTTGGACCACTACTTTATAAAAGCTCTTTATAGCCCGTAGTATCCACTACGGCTCATGAAAGTGCTTTCGTAAAATCCTTCTACAACTGAACTAAGATGAATTCTTGCATTTTAGTTATTGATTTGTGGGCTAACCATAGTATATATATGTTGATTTTTCAGGTACTATGGCCCCAAAAGCCAAACACATGGAGATTAAGGCTATGAGGAGGAGGCTTAGGGATAAGCCTTCGAAAGATGATCAAACCACTCAACTGAGTGGTTCACTAGAGGTCCTAGATGTCACACTAGACTAAGAGGCTATTGTACCAAAGACCAGAGCCGCTGCCCGAGCTGAGTGTACTCAGGATCTTATTGCTTAGACTCCGTAGTTTAAGGAGGGAGATAGTGACTAGAGTAGTTTACCATAGATGACTCCATCCATAGAGGAGTCTAGCTCCGAGGGAAGCTCTGAGGATATATTAGAGGCTGAGTCCTCCATTGCTCCTCAATCATCACCATATATACTGGATGCCTTCAATAACTGGTGGTACATCGAGGGAATAAAGGAGATTTATAAAGAGGGCATGCTGCCAAAAGAGTGAGGCAAGCCAACCTGCTCTATCTATGAGGAGCCCCGAGTTATATCAGATGGACTTAGTTATGTCCCTAGTCTTCTGGACATGATGACTCGATATAGGCAGGAGTGGCTTACACATGCACTTGGCTGATACTCCTCGACCATGGTGAGGGAGTTTTATGCCATTTATGTAGCCACCATCCAGATTATTCTTTCTAATGAAAAGAAAGCCCTCGCTCAACGCAGAATGATAAATACGTGAGTGAGGGGTCGGCAGATAGATATATCAGAGGAGACCATCCACTGTATGTTATTTGGTCCCGAGTCTCACGCCCTTAGATCCACCACAGAGTTCGACTATAGGATGGGACAGATGAGGAACCTATTAGTGATGAAGGATCCTGAGTGATGAGCCATGTTGATGAGAAGGGTGGCTGGGTATACTGTAGAGCAGGGCCCAGAACCTACTTGTGTCACCCCTCACTCGGAGCCTATTGTCAAGGCTTTGCTCAGCTTCCCCATAAAATTTTAGTGGGCTATTATTTGTTCACGCATCTGATCGACACTTGTTGATAATACTTTGATGCCAAAGCATGCATTTTTGGTTCCCAGCATCATAGCTAGCTATGATATTGACTAGGGCCTCGTCATCATTGAGCAGATACATGAGGCCGTACTGAAGAGGTCCTCCTCCATCTCATTTCTGCGCTTGATCTACAGGCTCTACTTAGAGTTTAGGGTAGAGATATTACACCAGCTAGACCGAATGAATGAGGCCCAACATACATTGGATCTTAGCCTGATCAAGGCTAAAGAGAACCCGGTGGCTCTTCGAAAAGCACATCCTCCACCCATGCCTGAGATGTTCACCCCATCACCACCACTTGAAGGTTATAAGATTGCTACTACTATTGTTGCTGCCACTGAGGAGACACCCCCATAGCCTGAGGTAGTTGAGAAGAGGGGGCCCACTATTGTTCTTCCTGCACCATAGGCAACTATTTCATAGGTTGCTACCACAGACATGATCTACTTGTCTGTGACATCTATACAGGCCACGACGCAGAGTTAGCACATGCTGGGTCACAGTTGACTCAACTTATTTAGTCGATCAGGCCATGGATCCGCCAAGCTATTGTAGACTCGGAGGGTTGGAGTCAGGCATTCACGGTCTCTACTATCTAAGATTATATTTCTATCATAGATTACATCAATGCCTTCGAAGAGACGGTATAGTAAAGATTGGATGAGGCCC
>DF360490.1:64946-79607 GCA_000787875.1 Solanum virginianum
AAGTAGACTTAGGAAAATTCAATTAATGCAATTCAAGTGATTAACCAACTTACTTCCCCAAAAAGGGGGGTGTTTTGTCATAATCAGTAGAAAAGTAAAACTAACTAGCATGAGAGTTTAATCAATATGGAGAGAAACTAGGGTAATGTGTTCCCCATGATTCCCTAACTTAGTATCACCAAATAACCTAATTATTTTCTAGTATGTAGCCTGAAGGACAATAATTTAAGTTCACCAAACCTTTTGGTCCAGGCGAAAGGCGAATTTCACTATGTGACTTGGTCCATCTCTACAGTGTGCATTACTAACCCTTACCTATTAGTCCCAGTACAACTTCCCCTTGGCCCAGTTCGGTTGATTAGATAAGAACACATCAATCAAATCATGTTAATTAATATTTTTTCCTATTCATCACTACCTTGGTCTAGTCAGTAACACTAAGCAGGTTCTAATGTTGGTCACCACTAGAAAACATGCAAAATGAAGAGAGTTAATTAATATATGCGTGCACACATTCAAAAAATTATGATTAATCCCATTTTTACATTGTTAGTTCTTCATGGTTCTCATAACCCGAGGTATACAGATTTAGCTACTCATGGTTTTTATAGATGCAAGACTTATAAATTGAAATAATATAATAGAGCACTTACATAATTGAATTAAGAATAAGCAAATTAAAACTTCAAAGAGAATCACAAGATTAAAATCAAATCAAAGTACAAGTGTTTCTCACAACTCTTCAATGTTTTCTACTCAATCTCACTATTTTTTCACTCTAACTGTCGAGCGCTATGTAAACCTTAGTGAAAAATGACCTAAAGACCTATTTATAATATTTAAAATATAAGTTCTAAGCAAAATAGGATTGTTGGATCGCCATGCATCACAAACAGGTTTACGGGCCATATTTTATTCCACGGTCCATAATCGGGGTGTCATAAAGTGTTGCTAAAATCATGGAATTGAGATCTATGATACCCCTCTACGACCCGTAAAATATTCTATAGCCCATAGGGGGTTTTGTTTGATGAATCTTCAGAAAGTCCCTCATCTCTGATCCTCAGGGCACGAACCATGTTCTACGACTCGTAAACCAATCCACGACCCATCTGTATGTTCATAGAATAACTTTAGAAAATCAATCCCTAACTGAAATTATCAACAAAACCCACTTCATGGCTCGTAGAATCATCTATAGCTTGTAAAGGGTCTCGTACTTCACCAAAATCAGCAACTTCAATATTTTCTTCCAAAAATCAAGGCCAACACCAGAATCGTGTAAATACCATAAAAAAACACATAAAACCAACTTACATAACATTGAGAACACACAAAATTTCAAGTTTTAAGCAACAAAAGTGTTGTAGTTTGAGCACATCAAAGTAATATCTAAGTATTACATTGTATGATGCAGCATAATACTTTGATGTGAAAGAGTATGTTCAGTCTACATCTGAAAAGGTAAAATACTTATTAAATAAAAGATCACATAATAGGAATAATGTTGCCTTATGTTTATTGAAATACTAATATATAAGGTTGTGTGATTCCACAGAAAAAAGAATATCTATGTTATCAGAAGTTGGCACTAAGTAAGGGGAAAAAATTTAGTATCCTTGTATAGGTTGATCAGAACTTTGAAAAGGTTAAGTCAAACATGAATATGATAGCTGTAGAGATACATTAGGTTAAGAAGAAATTGGTTCTAAAAGGTTCAAACCGTGATTAAAAAATCAAGAAGCTAGAGGTCCGAAAATGTTATAGATAAGAGTGTACAACAACATCAAATCAATGAAAAGATGCAAGTGCTAGTTGTGGACATAGCTGATGTTGGCCAACAAACCACCAATTTTGAAAGTGAGATTTAAACCCCAACAATAAGATAGAGAAGTAAAAGGACCAAAAAAGAATAATATGGCACCATAGAGGAACATTCACTAATTGATAACATGAATAAGAGAGTTGTAAGGATATATGAGTCTGAAAAACACTAGAGTCCACATGAAAGTGATGATAACACCCCAATAATTCATCTATAAAGAAGGACCAGGAAGATTATAGAAGAAAATGTTAAGATATTATTGATGAAACATAAAATCAAAGTGGAGAAAAATTAATATATAGTTGCTTTACAAATTACTTATGTTTAACTAGCAATATTTATGATCTTCTTAATAATAATATTTATAACTAAAGTTGCTATTCTCAGTGATGTAAGGACCCAGACGATGTACGATCTCATTGGAGTTTAGAAATTTGGTTCCAAAAAGTTTTAGAAAGGTGACACTCCACGAAAGTCCTCACGGTCTGGGTGAGGCTATATGGACTGTGCAGAGCTTCTTCTAAGTGGCCATTGGCCTTATATGGAGTGTATAGGCCTTAACATAGAGGTTTGGACTAAGGCATGCCACACATGGTCCTACACGAGTCGTGTGGCACTTTATGAACTGTGTCATGGGTCGTATAGTGACTTGAGTCTTGAAATCCCACAGTTTTGGGACCAAGTAAGGTGGTACGGCCAAGTATACAGTCCATACATAGGGGAAAGGTCCGTATGGATTCCTGTATAGGTTTCGTAGTGAAATATTTCTAAGTATTGGATCATCATCTCAAAATTTTGTCGTGGAAGAAATTTTCTAAGTAAGGTGGGACGGAGGAGGCACACGGACCATGTGTCTTGGTACGGTCCGTACCACCCTCCGTATGGATGCCTATGTTAAAAAATTCTAAGTATGGGATTACCGTCTCGGACCTTCCTCAAGTGAAAAATTTTCAAGTGAGGGATCACGAAAGGCGTGGCTCGATAGTGTTAGGAAAAAGGCAAGTACCTTAGGTCCCCAAATTTGAGGGGCCTCAATTTTTTGTTTTAGTAATAATAGATTATAGATTTTTTAAAGAAAAATACTAAGTAAATACTATTTATAGTAAAGATTATTTATGTCATATAAGAAGAAAGAATTATTAGAATAAGATTGACACATCTGGAGTATGATTATATGATCAATTGAAAAGAATTACGGAATGAAATTAATTATAATATTTTAAAACAATTCTGCATCTCTAAGAGATAGAAGAATAAAATTTGTAAGAAAATACATTAATTTATTTTTTAAAATTTAAGGCCTCCATTTGATTTTGGGCTTAGCCCACTAATGTGCTTGAGCAGCCCCTGATCATGGGCAAGTGTATGTTCTGCATGGCTTATCATGAGCCGTACCACTCCTCCCTGAGACGTAACTTCAATTTTTCAACTCATTTCATCAATGATATTTTCGTAATTATGGTTGATTCTAAGGGTCTTTTGTGACCTTCTATGCTACCTAAAGACTTCAAATGACCTATACTTTATTAGTTTCATTCAAACTCATTCTTAGACTTAAAATTCTCTCAAGCCCCTCTTAAGAACACTCTCTCAAAGGACTTGGGAATCAAGGAAAGGCTAATTCTTCTTCAAATTTCTTCTTGAATCTTCTTCATTAGCTAAGCTATGTAGGATTGATTCTTGATCTCTTTCAACCTCAATTTCATGGAATTTTAGCTACTTTAAATTTGGTTTTCAATATTATTATTTATTAAATCCACTTGAAGTATGTGCTATGCTTATTTGATGATTTTGAGTTGATTTAAGCCCCCATATGATGAATTACATTAAAATTATGAAGTTATGAATGTGCATGTCCCCTTTAAAGCTTGATTTGTGCATAGATAATCTATATTATGATTTAAATGTGAATTTTAATTATGAATTTATTAAATTTCATAATTTATTGTTGATTTACGTTTGAATCTATATTACCCATGCTATTCTCACATCATTCATAGCATATGCATTTATAAACATTGAATTTATGAAATTATCGATGGGTTAAGCTCATATATGTTTTTATGAAAATGTTTTTGGTGAGTTAAGCTCACATATTGGTTATGAGAGGAATATGATCACATAAATGTCTATTTTTATTAGATCTTTGAGTATATTTGGTGCTTGTACCATATCGTTTAATAAATGAGCTATGCCTATGCATGAGAAACATGATATTGAGTTATGATTTGGCTTTTTAGCCCATAAATGCATGATTATGAAGAATATTTAGATTTTAAGCCTAAATGTGCATTGAAATGACTATTGCCTATTTTGAAAATATGTATATGTATAAGTATTCTCATGGGATATTTTGACTTAGTACCGATGGATTGGGGGCATTAGGGTTATCCCCAAGGGCCCTCTTCCTTTTTTTGAACTATGTGCCAGCATAGGAATGAAAGTTGTTACCAAAATGACCAGATCATAAGGAATGGTTACAAATTGATGTGATATGATATGATAATGAAAATCCTTCTGAAATGGCGGGGTCTTAAAGAAGGTGACCATTCACTGAAATGACGAGGTTCGTAAGGTTTAATGTAGATTACCCTTGGCAAGCAATCTTCTCCTATTGATGGGAGGTATTTATCAAACTAATTCATTTATGGCTCGTATGAGTTTGATTTGTCGGCTATAGTCCATCCCCACTATATGGCATACCGTATACTATATCTCTTGCTATATATCTCCTTCTATAATATGTGCCCTTGTCATCTATCATTGAATGCATGTTTGGTAAGTCATATGCATTGCATGTCACATACTTAGTACATTCAAACGTACTAATAGATATTTTTTTCTACATGACCTCACCATGTAGGGACCGAGGATTACTTTCATCCACCGTACGACATCTAGCATGGATCTTGAGATTTGCTTGTTGTGGTGAGTCTTATCTTCCAAGGAAAAATCACCATTCCTCTACCTATGGTAATTTATTTATGTCATTTACTTTGAGGGTGAGCCCGGGGTATGTCTTGGCCCTCCGTCCTATCTTATGATTAGAGGCATTGTTGGACATCTTGTAAGCTCTTTTGTGTTTATATGCTAAGTGTTATATTTAGAGGTTATGCTTATGGATACGGACACCTATTGGTTATCGTTATGTGGATTGGTTATGAGTATTATGATATGTTTATATGCTATGATGTGAAAGACCCTAAGTCCTGAGTTGTCCCCATAGAGTGAGTCATACTTACCCGTCCCTTAGTATTTGTGTGCTACGTATATGAATTCATGTTACTCCCTTTCCCTATGACATCCCCATAGCTTGAGTCCTACTTACCCATCCCTTAGAACTATGTGTTTATTGTTCGAATATGCTTCTAAACCGATGATGTGAATATGGATACTTTGAGACTTTTTTGGGGTCTCTCGGGTTCCTATTCACTATGTCACTCCTAGACCCTACGTTGGCTTGTGACAAGTGACCAACTTCACCAAACATGGCTTTCATTATTAACTTACATTTTAATACATGAATGCATTTGATTTACTATTTTTTTTAACATTCAATATGTCCACATTATTTCATCTAAAGAGATCAACAACCTCTTGTGCAGAAATGTAACTTCATTGAAAAGTCATCATTGCATCCTGCACCTTAGGTACTTATCAACACTATATTGAAAATTTTAAACTAGAGAAAAATAGGTACCTATTGTCTCTATAGGAATAATTTATTGAAAATTTTCAACCGGAGAACAACAGGTACATATTGTCTCTATATGAATAATTTAACACTATAGAAACTAACAAATGCTACTAATGGTTCCACTATGTTTTAGATCACGGGAGACATACATAAGCACTTTGGGACAAGAGAAGACAAGTGTTACACCAATAATCTTAAATTTGACTCCAGCAAACCAAGAAATGGCACACAACCAATATCAAGATACATCTAATATATTGTCTACTTATCATAGTTCAAAATTAAATTGTACACTTATTCTCAAATAATTTGACATGTGATAAAGGCAAATCCATTTTATTCTAGATTTAATGCAGATCCCATGCCAAAACAACAACATAGCAAATACAGGACATATGTAAGATCTCAGATGATCCCTGAACATATTCCAACGTTGATCAATCCAACTTTATCTCTCTTAAAGAACCACTGCTGTAGTGAATTATATATAAATTTTACGAAATAATAATTGATGTCTATAAATACACTTTCCATTGATGTACTAAATATAATATTTACTCTATCTTAATCTAATAACCAGGTCAACCTTTTGTCTTGCTATATCACATCTAATAGGTCATACAGAGAAAAACACTACTTCTACTAGTAAAGGTTATCATCATGAAAATCAGAAAATAAATTAAGCCAGCCACACAAGAACTTACAAAATCTTATATGATCAAACATACATGTGTGCTCCCTGGAGGGTTAATATATTTGAAATGCCCTAAATTGTGTTTTGGAAATACCCATAATCATGATTTTCAAATATCTCAAAATCTGTGCGTGATATCGAAAATCCAACTTCATATTCTTGATCAGGGAGCAAAATTGAGTGGGAAATGAGTATAATCCAAATTATAGAGGACCCGTAGCGAAAAATAAATTTCGCTAATTTTTGATTTCCAAAGAGCATTCGCGCCCTGGCCGAGACGTGCCAGGGACACAGAGTAGTATTATTTTTGTTGTGCGTTTGGTCCACGTCACGGACTAGATGCGGACCAGTACATATTTTTTCTTAATTTTTCTATGTTGGCCAAGGGCATTAGGGTCATAGCCTCATGCCCACTTATGCATGAAAACACCCATACTTAGATATTTTTTTAACGTTATATCACTCAAAAACCTCATAAAAATCCCTTCAAGACTAAACCAAATATCTCAATCAAATTTCAAGGATTTCAAGTTTAACATTGGAACTCAAGGATTCTCTTCAAGCTCTAAGTTTCCTTCAAGCTCATCTCAAGAAAACCCAAGGTTGAGGTATGTGAGTTTCATCTATTGGGTCCTTTCACCCATGGAGCCCAATCTTTCTTTTTATGAAAATTGCATGTTTTCAAGTTGTATCATCTATGTGTATTTATTATTATGGATTATAATTATAAATTATGTTGGGGTTTTATAAAATGTTGATAGATTATGCATGTCTATCTATTTCAAGCTTATATCATGAATTGGTGTTGTCTATTGAGACTATACATGTCTTGAGCTATGAAACTATGATCTATTATAAGATTTGATGAATGATTTCAAGGTATCCTATATGATGGTTTTACTATATGTTGGTGGGTCGATTTGCATTGAGTTTTCTCATATTATTTCACTCTTGAATTAGATGTTTTTGAATAAGCATTATAAACCCACCAAGTGTTTGATAAAATATCTTGACAAGAATTCTCATGTTATTGTTGATCTATTACATGATTTATAAGTCAAGTGACTTTATGATGATTAAGGGCTTGCACGTATTTCTTGAATTCAAGTGACTTTATGATGATTAAGGGCTTGCACGTATTTCTTGAATTCATGAAAGGTATCTGTAATGTTGCAAGTAAGCCACACCTTTTTGAGGGGGTGACATGCCTCAATCACCTTGTTAAGGGGGTGACATGCCTCAATCACCTTGTTGAGCGGGTGACTGCCTTAATCACCTTACAAGGGGATGACATACCTTAGATTCCAAGTAGTAGTTCACTCGGTCTATGTCGGTAATGTCTCTTCCCACACATGTGATATGTACTATAACATGCCTTGGATTCCAAGTAGAAGTTCGCTTGGTCTATATCGGTTATGGTCTCTTCCCACACATGTGATATGTACTATGCAAGTTATATGATTTACAAGCATGTTTTGTTTCAAGCATTGATCATGCATGCCATATTGATATTATACTTATCTGTTACTTATGATTATCCATTTTGTCTATATTGGCTTATGTCTTGTTGCATTGTACCCTACATACTTAGACGTACTAATGCATACTATATGCCTACATGACATTACCATGTAGGAACCGGAGCACCTCCCCATCATCCTCCACATGGCTAGTTCAGTACTTCAAAAGATAAGCTTTGATGAGTTCTTCAAGTCCAAGGACACTATCTATGCTACTCTTACTATTTGATATTTCTTTAAGTTGAACACCTGATACTATGAAGGTGAGCCCGGAAAGCATCTTGGCCCCCGCAACATTCCATGTTAGAGGTGTTATTGGATATTTGATGTACTTATGCAATGAGCTTGACTCTTTTATGCTTTTATAAATATCAAGACTTTCCTTAGTCTCGCTTCCCTTATTTATTTATAACTCTTGTGTTGTTTATTTTGCTTCCACGATCAAGGATGTGTGAATGATATGCTAAAAGGCTTGTTTGGGGTCCCCTTGGGTTCTCATTTATCGTGTCACGTCTAGGCCTTAGGCTTGGGTCGTGACAATATTTGCATACATGCATACATAAATATTACATGGTTTCTCTTCATAGCTAAAACGTTGTTTTGATTATAGAGAAAATACAATTGTGTTTTGTGGAGGGTGGAAAAATATACAACAACAAGCTAAACAATAGGAGAACTAAAAGATGAACAACCACATTTAAAGAAGCAAGCAAAAGTAAATTGACTATTTAGAGCATTATGCGAAGATTCCAGAGGTACATACAAAAAACTACTATTCATATGCTACATGATTATTACGTTCGATGCATATAATGAAAATACTTTTAAATATATCTCCGATCATATTTATCTATGTAGGAGCTATTGCTTACAACTTATCATTATCATGTCCGCATAAGTTAAAAAGGATCCCAAAATGTATTTGTTGTGTAGAAAAAAGGTTTGAACATGAACCTCCAACATTCTTTTGTGCAAGTGGATATATTAAATTGGCAACCACTGATGCTCCACCAGAACTAAGTGCACTATTTATGGGTTATACAAAAGAAGCTACAGACTTTTGTAAAAATATCCGTGATTATTAGCATCTTTGATTTTACATCTTTTGGGTTTAACTTGGATAAGAAATAGTATCTACAAGAAAAGGAGTGTACACATTTAGGGAACAAGGTTAAATATATCACAATCTACCATCAGTAATACCGCATGATAACAATTCCTAATACTTTCAACTATACTTCTTTGAAAAGAAAATGAGTTGACCAAGAGGATATCAAAAGTAAAAGAAGGAATTCTATCGGATAAAATCATAAGAAAGATCAAATAGATAATGGAGGAAAATCCATATGTGCAAATCTTTTATCAACTAAAAGATCATTCCAATTTTCACAATTTCCAACTTCGAATAGCTGCAAATGCCTATTTGGATCAATAAGTTTTCAACACACCCTTAGTACATCTAGTAGCAGCAATTTGGATAGATGAAAATATTCCAAATATATCTTTTCAGCGAGAAATTATTATTTACGAATATTTGGGTTATAAGCATAGAGTCAAATACTATTATGATTGTTATGACCCCCTACAATATCCTTTGATCTTTTCAAGAGGTGAAGTTGGATTTTACGAAGGAATAAGAAAACAAAACAAAAGACAACATCACTTAATAATTGGGCACGCCCTAACTCTTACCCATGGTATTCAAACTTTCAGAGATTAGTTGACACAATTTTCGCCAATGAGGACTAAGGTAACATGTCTAAATTATACTATTACTCGAATAATGGTAAAGTTGTATTAGAAAAATAGGAGTTTCATCAGTATCTATACTGGACTTGGTTGTTGGAGAATTTTGAGCCGCTACCTTTACAGAACCCACAACAAGAAGGCTACATTGTACTACGCGATCTTTTTTATTTCAATAACACTTTTTAAGGTGTTTTAAATAAAGGTTTTTACAATGTTGTCTATCAAATAAAATATTTTCTACACTGTTGTGAAGTATCCAAATACCTACTAACAATAATGTAAAAATAACTACAAATTTAGGGAAAATTATCCTACTTCATCGAGGATACTTCTTTTGTATTACACAGTAGTGCATATTACATCCATTATAAATGATAGACCTCATACCACAATTAAAAAAAAGGACATCACTGAATACTACATGCCTATAGAAATTGCATATAGTATAATTTACATTTATGCCAATATTGTAACTACCACATAATTTAAATTATTTTACTATGATTTGTAACACTTTTAGATGTCCATCGCAAGACCAAAGGAGTTGTTTCTTGTAGAGAGTACTATTGCTATAAGCTACAAGTATGAGAAGAGAGAGGTATATATTACTTCTATGCAAAAAAAACTTCGGCAATAATTCGTGGTTGACATGTATATAAAACTGGAAATGACAAGGCTTGAATATTTTAGAAATGAACAAATTTTTTAGTAGAGGGATTTATGAAGATATCGTTGATAGTGTGAATGAGGGTGAATGCACGGGAGATGAAATTGGTCATAGAATACTACTCCTATCATATTTTATTAGGGGCCCATGAGATATGTAAAGATGGTATATGGATGTTGTCACGCCCCGGGAGGGTACCCTTGACGTGGCCAGCACTCAGAGACTATTGCTAGTCCCCAAGTGAACTGTTGGCCTTGTCATATTCATCCAATCAATATTTAACATAACAACAGAAGACTAAAGAAGATAATAGGTGGAAAATCTTAATATATAAAGGTCATAGGCCAATCAAACTTCTATTCTCTGACATAGAAATAGTTTCAAAGGAAAACAGTCAAGAGATAAAGATCTCAACATCAATTCATCGCAATCTAGTCTATGAAGCCTCTAACTCTACTATCTAGATGGTGTCAATGACTGGTTCATGGCTACCTCAGCTCAAATAAAAAGGAACTCTAAACTCTAGAAGCTAGATAATAGTAATATAAAAATCCTTCGAAAATAAGGAGGTCTCACCGATCAGCTGAATATGAATAGATCATCAACGATATGCCTATTGATGATCCCTAATACCTGTCTCTGCATCATAAACTGATGCAATCCAAATGGACATTAGTAAGTGGAATATATGAGTATAAATGAAAGATGCATCAAGGTAGAATACTATCAACTCAGATAACTCAAATCAAGAGATAAGGAACTCAATCAAGATGTCAAATGTCTATCTAAAGTAAGAATAAAAAGTAGACAATGACCAATCATAGACAAGCCAATCAATCCAATTCAATTAAAGTATTATTAGTATGAAACTTTCATGGGAGTTTCTCTTATCCGACAACAATCTCTTATGAGCCAATGATGATACAATAATCCCATTAATGTTGTCACAACTATTCAATCCCTTGCCAAGTTAAGAATCAACCGGTCAAGTCCTATTATTTTAGGATAATAAAATGGGGACATGTCTGACTTTAACGGACTTAGTCCACTCCTATGCTTGGCAACATAGTTATTGAGTTTGAGTCGGGCTTACTCTCACTCAATTCGGTGCTTGATACTCGTCCCAAGACTCAATTCTCATAAACATCCATCTGAATTAATCCAATTAACTAACCTCATAAGGACTCATTATCAATCCATCAATTCTATCACAATTGATCCTTTTGGCTTATCAACGATCCAGTCAATTCTTAATCATATCTTTCAAGAGGTTTTAGAAAATCGTTAAGAGGACTATCAATTAGACTAATCTTTAAAGTTCAATCAAGAAGACTCTTATGACTACCAAGTTCTATCAACCTATAATCATGCTTATATCACAATCATGACCAACATTCTCAAATCAAGACTTTAGACTCAATCCCTAGGTTTATTCATGCAAATAACATTCTCAAATCAAGGCTCTAGACTCCATTCCTAGATTCATCCATGCAATCTTTTATCAAAGTATCTAGGGTTTTATGAAATAACTCATGTAAAAATATTTGCAAAGTAAATCAAGTTTATGATGATCATCAATCATGTAAAATACGTAAAATACATAAATATAGTTACAAGAAAATCTTTAAGAAAGCATGCATAGAGACTCAATACTTTAATAATTTTTCTATTACCATCAATAAGGGCACATTGAAGAACATTATCATGTTTTAGTTTAGCCTTACATACCTAGGATGAAGACAGACAATCGAATTTACAAGAAATTGACCTCAATCCTCTTGAACCCTAGCCTTCTTTTTTCTCCTTGATCCTAGTTCTTAAGATGAATTAGCTTAAATGATTGAAAATTCACACTTAAGAGTTGATGTAGGGTTGAAAAGGACGTCAAAATGACAGTGTTTTAGACTAGGACAGGTAGGAAAAGGAATAGAATGCCCTTACCTTTAAACTTGATCTTCAAATACCCTGATAGGGCAAGTTCGCGATGCGAAATTGTTCCACTTCAGTTCATTTTTTGATAAAAAAACTTAAAATGCATTTAGAAACTGTTTTTCTATAAATAACATATAAATCACATTTTTCAAATTCATTTTATGTGTATTTATGTAAATCCCATTTGTCCAGAGTGTTTTATGAATAAAACTCAAAAATGAACTATGAAGGAATCAGGTTCACAACACAGACCTATCGCATACCCTTCTAGTTTTGCATTTTTGCTCCAAAAAATTATCTTTGGATTCGGTTGGCCTAAAATTCAACCAAAATCATTTTTCCACACAATTTTTCATGTTGATCATGATTTTGGCCTCGAATTTTTCAAAAGAGTTTGGGAAGACACACTATGCAAGCTTTCTCTCATCTAGGGATATTTTGATAATCTTATCGGGTGTTACAGATGCAAGAGCTTTGGTTCAATATTTTAGAAGACTTGATTTGTTCATAATAATGATGTGTAATCTTCATTGCGTTGAGATCCAATGAGAGCTACACACTGGTCAAACTCCTCAAGATAGACCAAATACTTGGTGACAAGAATATTTCGAGCTAAGTTGCAAGATCTGAAAGACCACAAGAAAAAAATATTTGGGATTGTAATGGCTCATGTATTTGTGGTAGAATTCCAAAAACAAGGTCTACCACACATACACCTCCTGCTCATATTAAAAGAAGGCCACAAGATTAAAGCAGCAGATCAGTACGATAAGTTTATCTTTGCAGAGATTCCAAACAAATGTTAATATCACCTCTTATATGAATTATTACTCAAGCATATGATGCATGGTCCATATGAGAACCACCAACCAAAAAAGTCATGCATGTAAAATGGACAATGCAAATATCATTATCCATGACCTTACAACAACAAATCAATTCAAGCAAAATATGGATAACCTATTTGCAGAAGAAGAACAGATGGTAGGATAGAGACTATTTGTGGAATGAAGATGAATAATCAGTGGGTGGTACCTTACAACCTACAAGGTAAGGGTCATAATAAATATACCATATGTTGAGTTTGATGATGGACAAAAAGTTATTGATGACAAGATGCACGGTGGGTTTCACCGCTCCAAGCACTATGGAGAATTTTTGAATTCAATATCACTGAAATGCAGCCTCCATTCATCAACCTTCAACTTCATCTACCTGGAAAATATTTAGATACACATATTTAGGCATTTAAAAAAATTCCTTTAACATGACAGATAAAATGCTAAGAATACAATTCCAAATGTATAACAAATCATAGTATTTTACTGGAAGAAACAAAATTTAAAAAATATCATCGCCAAGGATGGTGTCAGCCAAACAATGATGACTGTGTATTTCAAGATATGCTCAATCAACACAGAAGAATGGACATACCTTTACAGAGAGTTTCCTAAACATTATGTTTAGAATACTAAGGAAAAGACTTGGACAAAAAGAAAAACAAGATCTATAGTTGGTCGCATTGCAGTTGGTATGATAGATGTACTCTATATTTACACATACCACTTATTGTTAAAACTATTACTAACTATTCATAATCTATGATTTTGACTATCAGTATCTAATAAATATTTTACATGCCTTTTAAAAGATCTAAACTATTCCTTATTTCATTTTTCTTCTCAACTTTCAAATTTAATGTTCTAACAATAGCCGCAGTGAACCATCTTTAAAGCATCTCCAAGGCCAATGAGAAATGCTCCATGCATAGTGGCTGCTTGGCTGCACAGAGCCTGGTAGTGGCTTAACTAACAATGAAAAGTCTTCCTTCCTCCGTAGTTTCTGCTAAAATGACATACTCACCTCCTGATGCACACACAACAATATTGGTGTCACGACCCAACCTATGGGCCGTGACTAGTGCCCGATTGGGACACCCGAATTCGAATACCAAATCAAATTATAATCAATATATAACTCATTTACAAAAATTTTGGCACAGTTTCCTCTGTTTTACTGACTACCCACCTGCATACAGAAAATCCTAGCATACAATACAAGCATATATATATACCTGCGGGCCGACAAGGTCACCGCTACGGTTAAAACGCCCAACATACACAATATACATACATAATATACAAACTGACATGTCCTGCGGGCTGACAAGGTCACTGCTGTGGTTATACCGCCCAACATACATAACATACGTATATAATATATAAATTGACATGTCCCACACTCACAGGAGTCCACAGACCTCTATACAACTAAACTAAATCAAAAGATAGGACAGGGCCCATCGTACCCTCAAAAGAACATAGTACAAAATAAAGAAAAGTAGCATGTATACCCAAAAAGTTGCTCCGAAGCAAGAGAGCTCTTCAAAAGGCAGACAGGGATCCTAAGTTGGTGGCCCGCTACTCTGTGCATCTGTATCTGCGGGCATGAAGCGCAGCCCCCTAAGCAAAGGGGGTCAGTAAGAAATACGTACCGAGTATGTAAAGCAGAAAGTACAAAATGTAAACGAGAGTAATAATACAAACAGAGGTATAAAAGGTCAAATTCATATGCAAA
>DF360489.1:0-15117 GCA_000787875.1 Solanum virginianum
GTAAGACTTATGTCTTTAACAAAGGTTGGTTTGGTAGTTGTGTAACCAGGCAGATTCACTACTTAAATAGTCCCCAAAAGTGAGTCCTTATGTGATAGCACAATTGTGTTCTTGATTGGAACTTGTGGGCTGATGTATGTAAGACTATTGCCTTACGTCCTTCATGACTGATTTAGTACTGTTATGAGACTATTTTAAGGCTATTATTATGTATAAATATGTTAAGGAAAGTTTGGTTAAAGTTGGGATAGGTTTGAAATTGTCGACGTCGAAATGTAGCGAAAAGGTGTAACGTTATGCCGCTTATTTGTATGTTGTGTAGAATTATTATGTGTTGTGCTTTGTTGACTGTTGTAAGACTGGTATGGCTTTATAATAGGCTGCATATAACATGTATATGAGAATGTGTATTAAAAAGTACGATTAGTGGCGAAAAGGTTGAAAGAATACGCTCGGGTTTATAATTACACGCTTGCTGCCTGGGTGTTGTTTTTCATGATATCTAGAGTCTTCCTTGGCACATAAAGGCACTTACCAACTCCAACATGACTAATAACTGTGTCTTTACTCTTTCACATGTTCATATGCTTCTATACATATTCACCTCCAACTCTACATACATACGTGGATACCAAGTTACATGGGTTCTTGTTGCCAAATAAAGTTCATAAGTTGTTTCATCTCATACGCATTTTATTATTTGTGTAATGTACTCTTTTCATTGTCATAGTACCTCATTTGGTTATCTACATGTCATATGTTGCATATACAGTTCTACAGCTCCAATATTGTAACCATCAAAAGAGCACCTCAAAGGTAATTGAAAGGTAAAGTATATTGCTTATAGATAGGTGGTAGCCCGAGGAGTGGAAGAATCATCTAGCCAGGGACGATCGTATCACGGGGGTAGCCCGAGAGGCTAAGGAAGAGCCTAGCCAGGGACGAACCCGATACAGTTTACCACTAATTAGTTGGTCATTTATAGTACATATTGTGCACAAATTTTACAATAAAGGTAAAGTGATATAAATAATATAAACTCCATGATCAGACAATGTAACTAAAGGGTGGTCTCTTATCATACATCAGCGCATAGTTTCATTTGAATTGTTATTTCATATATAGTATTTTCTGCCTTACATATTTAGTACATTATCTCATACTGACGTCCCTTATGGGGGCCCTGCCTTTCATGCTGCAGGTACAGGTGCTAGTAGATCTCCCAGTAGGAGTACAGGATATCCAGCTGTGGTTACCAAGCTCCAAGTTGCTTCGGGGCTTTGCATATCTAGAGCTTATATTTTTGTGTTGTATAGTTAGTAGAGGTGGGGCCTGTTCTGACCCTTATCAGATACTTATCCTTATCTAGAGGCTTTGTAGACTATGCAAATTAAAGTGTGGTTATGTCTCATACTTTAGACAATGTGGCTCCAACGGCCTAGACATATGCGTTTTCTTTTGGCTTGTTATTACTGTTTACCTCCTTAAAGGCATGTTGAGTGTAGAAACACCTTCTAATATATACAAAAAGTACATGGGTATAGGTTGGTTCTCCTGAGCCTTATCGGCTAGGGGTGCTGGTCCGCCTTAACGGGATTGGGGCGTGACACCATTACATCTTCATCGTCGACAAGGCTATTTAATTTCAATTGCCAAGAGGGTCATTGCATCTTCATCGCCGACAAGTTTATTTTATTTCCAGTTGCCTAGAGGGCCATTGCATCTTCATCGCCAACAAGGCTATTTTATTTCCAGTTACCGAGAGGGTCATTGCATCTTCATCGCCGACAAGGCCATTTTTATTTCTAGTTATCGAAAGGGTCATTGCATCTTCATCGCTGACAAGGCTATTTTATTTCTAGTTGCCGAGAGGGTCATTGCATCTTCATCGCCGACAAGGCTATTTTCTTTTTCAGCTACCAAAAGGGTCATTGCATCTTCATCGCCAATAATGTTATTTTATTTCCAGTTGCCGAGAGGGAAATTACATATCCATCGCCGAGAAGGCCATTTTTATTTCCAGTAGGGCCATTACATATCCATCGCCGACAAGGCCATTTTTGTTTCTAGTTGCCGAGAGGGCCATTGCATATCCATCGCCGACAAGGCCATTTTTATTTCCAGTTGCCGAGAGGGAAATTACATATCTATCGCCGAGAAGGCCATTTTTATTTCCAGTAGGGCCATTACATATCCATCGCCGACAAGGCCATTTTTATTTCCAGTTGCCGAGAGGATCATTGCATATCTATCACCAACAAGACCTTTTTTATTTCCAATTGTCGAGAGGGCCATTGTATATCAATAGCCGACAAGGCCATTTTTATTTCTAGTTGCCCAGAGCGCCATTGCATATCCATCGCCAACAAGGCTATTTTCTTTTTCAGTTGCCAAGAGGGTCATTGCATATTCATCGTCAACAAGGCTATTTTATTTTCCAATTGCCGAGAGGGGCCATATAATGATTGCTTCATATTGATTCATTATCTGTCACGTCGAAGAGAAGAATACATATCGAATATGGTAAAAAATGTCATCTCTAATTCAAATCATGATTTTATTAATGTTCTGTTTTAGTTATATCGAGAGCATCTGAAAGGACGAATTCTTAAAATGAACCACAGGTGTGGACGTCATCAAGTAGGATACAGCACAACGTGAAACTTTTTCTTAGCAGCGAACTAGGATATAGTCTGAAGAGGGGCGTCAAATCCTTCGGACACGAGCTAGGAAGCAACTACCACCACAACCTAACCACACCCTTGTCAGAAGGCATATGGGTATTTCTTCGAATCCGTCAATTTTCAGCTCCGCCTTCAGATAATCTCAACTCTCACCGGAGGTAATATTTCAATTTGAGTGACAATATGTCAAGAATTTTGAAAATTATATCCGTGTAAGTTCTTAATTATGGATGTAAAGCGCGCCACATTTATGATTAAGAGGTTGTAAGCCTCTTTTCATAATTCGATTTGTTTGTCACTCCTCCTGACCAGAGGTCATCTCAGAATAAGAGATTTTCCCTTCAACCGATATAGTCGAACTACAAGCAGCCTGATTCCTAAATCCAAGGATATGTAGGCCTGCTCAATTTTGAAAACTCGGCTATATTCTAACATTTGTTCTTAAAATCTCATTTCCAAGCATTCTAATTTCTCCGTAATTAGATATTGAGATAGCTTTTGAATTCTTTCAAAATTGTGTGTAAAATCAAGTGTTTTGAACTACAAGTTACTTGAATGCTCATGTAACCTGAGATATGTAGAAAATCCAAAATCAGGGTCCGGCCATAATCTCCCAAAGTCCATGCCAAGAGCTTTTCAGAAGATGAAGATGTGGTCGGCTAAAAATTGAATTTGTCAAATTTCTTTGTCTATGATCAGTTTCATCGATCATATCCAAAGAAAGGGACAGTTGTTGACATACAATTTTTACCCTCCACAGTATAAATCAATCATCGAACTTTTAATTTTAACAATTTAAAATAATTAGCTTTTGAAAATGTAAAAAATATTTTTTCAAATAAATTTCATTTTAGGAGTTATTATTCTTAATTATTTCAGGTTGACAATATTAAAAACACTTTAATTAATTTATCTAATTCATCGTGTAGTCAAATTAGTCAATCAATTCAATTTGATTACCTTTAATTGGTCGAAATTGCAATCGAATTGGCCAAGTTTTAAAATTAAATACCCTCACCCCTTGAACCCACTTTTAGTTTGCTCTTTCGGACTAATTAGTCCATTTTGGACCAAGTTTGGTCCAACTAATAAATACCATTAACCGGGCCCAAATCCCATTCTCAACCTACATTTACATATATACACATATATGCACGCGCCCCAACCCCTTTTTCTTCTTCTTCTTTCTTCTTTCCCCTGGGCGTTCCCTCACTCTTCCTTTCCCTTCCTTCTTCATCGACCATACGTGAAGAATAGCTACCACCAACAAATGGCAGACCCAATGATTCCCTCTCCTCTTTCGTATCTCCGTGTCTCTTTTTCCCTCGCCTCGTACGAATTCGTTGGGGGAGAATCTCTACGTGTCTCAATCGTGGGTTCTTCTTTGCAAATCAACGGTCGAGATCCTCAAATTCGTTGAGGGTTTCGCATTTAATGGAGTTATCCTTATCCTCCTTGAAGAATTTGAATTGAAAACTTCAAAATTCGTTCCTAATTTCTCGAATTTGCCCTCGAATTTTCCCTCCCATTTCGAACCCTAATTCGACCCTATTTAATTTCTTTTCTTCATCACTGTTGAGGGGGAAAATTCTTGAGCCGTGGTTAATCCTTGAAAAGCTTAGCAAACCTCAATCTATTGCTAGAATCAGCATTATCTTCAAAACCTAGGAAATATTTTGTCGATTTCCCCAACCGTTTATTAATCTCATAAAGCCTTAGTCAAAACTTTGTTCGTCGATTTTGAAACCAGAATGTTTGATTTTGGAGTCAAGAAGTTTTTGAACAAGGTTTGGTGTGTCGAGGCTCACTGTCAAAGCTTAAAGTCCCAGTCACTGCCCCGATAAAGGTAATATCTCAATCTCTTTGTTGGTTTCGCAATTTTATTTCATTTACTGTGTCTGAATGTGAATGCCAAAGTTATGTTTGTACTCATCTTATTTTAACTGAAATACTTTGTTATGACGAGTCGGTGCTGTGACATCGTTGTATTGATTGTTAAGATGGTTTCAGAGTCATAGGGTCACACTCATTGTTTTCTTTGTAATTTCTGTTTGACTCTTGCTGTTTCAGTTGTTTTATTTGAATTTTCTAGCTAATAATGCTTTAAAATGGTCTGGTCTTCACCATTTGAGGGCTTTAAAAGTTAAATATTTGACACGAGTGTGAATGTTTTTTGGAAATGGCCTCAAAGTTATGAGTAATTGCTTTAAAGATTCACTTCTGTACTTAACCTTGTCTTAGACGCTTTCATAGATTGTTTTGCTTTCAAGCTTAAGATTTCGGAATACATATCTGTCCTAAGTTCATGACTGTTAAATGCATGATTTCAATGTTCTTTCTAACTATCTTGCCTCACCTTTGCATCTTTATTTGGTTGTTATTATCCTATTGAGTTCTCAAGTGAATTGAGTCCATCTTGTCTAGCTCATGCGATTTAGCTTCCTATAGGTTAATATGAACATGTTTTCTGCTCGCCTAGTGTTAAAACTAGTGTTAATTGCTTTGTGTTGTCATCTTGCTTGCTTGTTCGTTTGTTTCATCCTATTTCTTTTCAGTTTACTGTTAATTTGTTGATTTTTTGTTTACTTGTAAGACTTAGAGGTGTTTTGTGAACCGTGATATCAAACAAAATATCCTCATAGTCCTTTTCCTGTTGGATTTTATTCTTATCCAGACTCCCACGTCTTGAGTTTTTCTCAATGGTGGAGTTTTTTTAGCTTTATTTTAGTAACATGAGTAAGATAATGATATTCTCTTGATTTAATATCATTTTCTTTTCTTGATTTACTAAGCTCACTGTTTAGATTTCCTATGTTCTTATATGTTATTTTCATGACCGTCTTCCCCATTAGCGTCCTGGTTTGTATGATTTCTTGAATATGTTTAATTTCAACCTCTTCTTACTCTCACTGTTTTCAGTTTTCATTTTTTGAAAAATGGTCACCGGAGGCTTTGGGTTTACTTAAATTTAAGCATGTTCTTCTTGTTTAAGCCTATGTTTAGTTACTGAAAAGTTCGTATTTTGTTTAAGTTCAAGTGTGCATTCGTTGTGGCTAATCTTGTAATCATGTCTCTTGCTTGAGCCTCTATGTTTAATATCTTCTTCATCTAGAAACACAAACCTCTTTAACAATGGTAGCATACCGAATGTTTA
Source organism: Solanum virginianum (assembly GCA_000787875.1). NCBI lineage: Eukaryota > Viridiplantae > Streptophyta > Magnoliopsida > Solanales > Solanaceae > Solanum > Solanum virginianum. Next base: position 5,839 of record DF360489.1, read on the forward strand.
TCTCCTTTGAATTCTGTCCTGGATGCTATAGATTGACATGCCCTCGTTTGTTTCTTTTATGCATTCTATGCTCGAGTTTAATGTGATATTGGGCTCTCTTAGTTTGAGTTAGCTTCATGTTATTTCAATAATCCTTTTAATTCAAAGTTTTAAAATTTTCAGTCGTGTATCTCTTTCTTTTGATGTTGTTCCTCTCCTTAGTTCCAGTTTGTTTCCGGCCCTTCTTGTATTGATGTTCTTCCAACTTCTATTAATACTTTTAGCTACATTGTATGACATCAAGGGAGAGTTTTGATTTCACGTGTTGTTTTTCATCGTTGTTTGTCTTATTTTTCTTCTATTTTCTCTCGATCATGCCTCTGTTTTGGTGTTTATATCATGATGTGGCTGCTGATGAGTTGATCTTGCTATATTGCTTTAAATTGTGGCAACTTGTGCTTCATTTTACTGCTAAAGCCTGCTTTTTTCAGCATATTAAAGGATTAAAAATTATTTAATTTTTGGGGTACAGTGACTGATTGTGTCTTTTACCTATTTTGATCAAGAGTTCTTCATCTAACTTCATTGTCGAGGGGTATAGCTTCTCTTTGTGATTTATGTTTGACTTTTCGTTTGTATAGCTATGTTTTCTTGGTCTGGTCTCTTTGGTGGATAAGGTCTAATCTCTACCTCTTAATTTGAATACTTCTCTTCATTTATTCTTAGTCATTAACCCATGATTCAAGTTCATAGATTATCTTATTTGATCTTAATCAGATCCATAGTCTAGTTCATCTTTTTAGTCTAGAAATTATCTTTAAACGATATGTGGGTAACATACATGTTTGACAAGGTTGTCTATTCTCAGATTTGGTCAATTTTAAAATTATTTTATTTTAATAAATTCTTAATATTTCTTCGGGTTCATCAATATCGGATACTAATTCTTAATTTTATTTCTTTGCATGAACAATGCTTCGAGCCCATTTTGGACTCCCCATTTTGCATTTCTTGGGCCACGGAGGCCCAAGTCTTTTCCTCATCGAGTCAGCCCTTTCATTTGGAAAAAAAGCTGTTATGCAGATTCCGGAGAGCAAGAATTACACTATATACACTAATATACATGTGTATACACATCAACACAGAAAAATGGGCCGAGCCCAAAAGGCAGCAGCTGAAAATAGAAGGGCAGGCAGGCCCAATTCTTGGAAATTAAAAAAAGGAAAGTGGGCCAAAAGCTCAATCCTTGACTCTCTTTGATATATACTAAGTGTATATCACAGGCCCAACTCTTGGAAATTAGGAAAGGAAAAAGTGGGCCAAAAGCCCAATCCTTGACTCTCTTTGGATTATGTTATTTGTTTATTTATTTATTTGCTTATATTTGTGTGAATATTAACATTAACTTGTTTATTTGTATTATTATTTCTTGTTCTTTTTTAATCTAATTAATTTTCCCAACATGTTTGTCATTTATGTTGATTTCCTTTTTGATTCCTCTTTAATGTTAGAATTGTTTTCTACAAATTGGGTTTTAGTGAAAATCTTGCAAAATAGGTCCAAGTGTTAACCAATTCTCTTTTAATTAACCCATTTTTCAAACCTAGTCAATTTTCAAATTTAGTCACTTTTTTTAAGACTTAGCTAAATTTTTGAACTTAGTCAACTTTTTGCAGATTTAGATAATTTTACAAAGATAGTCAATTCTCAAATTTAGTCAATTGCATTTTGAGTGATTAAGTTCTTCTCAAAGTGAAAATTGAACCCGAACCCTTTCTTTGGTATATTTTAAAAGATTTTTCTGTTAGGTCTTTTAAAATGTTTATTGATTTCCTAATTATCCTTAAAATTAGGTGGCGACTCTTTCAAATTTCGTGAATTTAATTTATACTTAAATTAATTAAGTATTAAATTAGATTTTTGAAAAATCAAAAGCCATTTTTCGAATTAACAATATATATGGTAAATCAAGATATAATATAATAGTCTCAAGTCTTACTATGGGTCGTAACTTTTGAAGTTCTTGATCTATGTCTTGCCTATAAGGCAAGTTATAAAGCATCTCATAAATCAAGACATAATGTAATTAGTATTAAGTCTTGCCTGTGAGACTTGACTTATTACTTGAAAATCCTAAGACTAACAAGTCTTACCTCTAGGGCAATAGTCATAAAGTATTTCATGAATCAAAATACCATGTGATATCATCAAGTCTTGTTTATGGGACTTAACTTATTGTTTTGATGTACTTGGACTAAAAGACAAGAGTTATAGAACGTATGATAAATCAAGACACAATTCAATAGTGTCAAGTCTAACTCATAAGGCGTGACTTGTAAAAATTTTGGTCTATATCTTGCTTCCAAGGCAAGAATTATAGTGCACCTCATAAATCAATGTGTAATGTGACTATCAAATCTTATCCATGGGGCTTGATTTGTTATTTGAAAGTCCTTGAACTAACACATCTTACTTCAGAGCAATAGTTATAGAGTATCTAATAAATCAAACACAATGTGACATTGTCAATTCTTGTCCATAGGACTTAAATTGTTATTTTGAAGCCTTTGAACTAATAGGAAAAAGTTATATATATAATAAATCAAGACACAATGTAATCATCAAGCCTTGCCCATGAGCTTAAATTGTTAAATTATTGATCTCAGTCTTGTCTATAAGGTACAAATTATAGAGCATCTAATAGATCGAGACGTAATGTAATAATGGCAAGATTTGTCCTTGGGACTTGGTGTTTGTAAGCCTTGAACTAAAAGACAAAAGTTATAAACCATGTCTTAGTGTCAAAACACAAAAAAGACTCAGCTCTTGCCCATGGGATATGTTCTTTACAAGTTTTTATATTTATGTGTATTTATGTATTGTCTTTAAAGCAAAAGTTATAGAATATCTCGTAAAATTTCTAACCATATGTATTTAAAATAATAAACATGACAAAAAATTATCTTAGATCTTGACGCTTGAATTTAGGAATCATTTTATTTAAAAGAAAAACAAAATGTATAAAATAAGTATTGCTTATGATTTCATAATTTTTTTAAAAAAAAAACACGAGAAAAAGAAAGAAATAGATAACAAAAAATAGGACAAAAAAGCAAAAGAAAACGTAAAAGAAAAAAGTGAGGAACGAGGAAAAAAAATATAACCTTTTTAATTTCATTTAATTATCAAAATATAATCTTCCTTTATTTTATTAACATGGAGGAAAATTTTGATTAAATGAATGAAAAGTATTTTTGCAACTCTTCCTATGAAAGATAAAATATCAAGACCAACCCGAGCATTTTTGAACTTAGTCCACAAACTTTCTCATCGTAACAAGCAACTGGCCATTAATTCAACAGGCTCTCACCAGTTGATTATATGTAACTAGTACAAATAGCATTCGTTTGGACTTGGAAGAGAAGCAAATATAAAACAAAATAAATTAAGGAAATAAGGCAGTATATAAAGTCTTTTAGATATCCGATCAGCGCTGCAAATAAAAGTCTTCCGAGTCTTGATAGGTGTCAGCACAAATCCAGAGGTGGTTTTTTTTTTTGTGGGGTTTTTTTTTTTGGGGGGGGGGGGGGTTCGACAGCTGAGTTGAGAGCTGTGTTACTTTAAAATGACATTTTTATTTCATACTTTGCTGGATGAATGACATTCATCAACCTACTTTTCTCACCTTTAGAAACTGCTATGATGGTAACAAAAATATAAAAGAAACCTGTAGGGGCAGGACACATAACTACCAGGAGAAAGATACAGAGCAGAACTAAAACTAAATATTGTACACCATCTGAAACTTCCCTCCACAAATGTCAAGGGCCACCAGTGCTGCAACAAGCTGCATTTTAGAGCATTAAAATCATGAGTAACCCTAGAAAAAGCTAATTCGCAATATTGCAAGAAAACATGAGATTTCAATAACCTAGCTACTAGTTAAAAATCTTGGTTCACTCGATAAACTTTCATCCCGTTACCGCTACTCTAATCCCCTACTCCCAATATAACAAGTTTAGCAACCTGAACATGTTGTAGTCGATGCAAACCTTCAGGCAATTGAAGTCTAGAATCCAAATAATCAAACAGAAGATTGAATTCACAAGATTACCAATGTAAATGTAAACTTGAAAAACCAAAAAGGAGAATTAAGCTTGTTAACATGGCAAGTGAAAGGGAGCAAGATACAACTTCACAATGGAAATTTTACAACCACAAGAATTACGTAAACATGATAAACCTTTTTTTAATTGGAACAAATGCCCAATAGGTGCAAATATCCTACTGCTCCACCAATTTTATCCTGCTGCTTTTAGTTGTACAAAAGAGTTGATCTTTCAGTAAACACATAAGAACACTCCTTGAATTTTTGAGGAATACCTTATACTAGGAAAAAGATTTAATTTTTTCCAGGATATTGCAAATATAGCATACTCTTGCAATTATGAATTTTTTTTCTATTCTCTTTCCTTTCTTAGACTACATACACTTAGCTATTTAGAGCATCAATGGCTTGAGGGAATGATCAAGTTGTATTGCAATGTAGAAATAGATAGTTTATTGTCTCTGTTTTTTCACCACAGATGAAACATTTGGAACACAATGGTATCCCTCATCAGATTGTCTCTGTTTTTTCACCACAGATGAAACATTTGGAACAAAATGGTATCCCTCATCGGATGGTCACGAGTAAGAACTGCATCCTTAGACAAAAGCCAAAATACTGTAAGCTTTATTTACCTTGAAAAGCCATCATCACTAACCTTCCACCCTAGTTCATCATCACCTTCTTGAAGTCCATTGAATTTCAAGAAGGCGAAAAATTCAGCCACTCTTTGTATTTCTCAATAATTGAGCTGTCTTCTGAAAGTGAAGCTCCACCCTTCAGGTGTCCACAATCTGCTATAGCTCTTTGTTGGTGTAGCACTAGGATGTAATGTCTGGAAAGAGCATTTCAAGGTTGTTTGTCTCATGCCAATAATTCTTTCAAAAGTCAAGTCTTTTCCCGTTCTTCATTTTGATCTTGGTAATGCTCCTGAAATCATTCCAAAGAACTCTAATGGATCTCCATAATTTGTAGAAACATCCTTGGTCATCCACTTATCTTCCTCGTCATATTTCGCGTCAACTACTTCACCCCTACAAAAGTTGCTTCATTTGTATACTTCCGTAACCATTTCATTCTAACTGCCTTTAGAACTAAACTGATGAGTGTTACTCAACCTCCCAGTGACAAATGCAGACACTTTTTATCTGATCAATTTCTTTTCGCATTTCTCAATCATATTATTCATGATTTCAGATGATTTAGACTTACTTGAATAGGCATTCCAAGGTATACAGTTGGCAGGGGATTGCATTTAAAAACCCCATATTTGTAACACCAATGATGGGATACAAAAAGCTTTTCCTTCAATTAATGTGTAATCTAGATATCCCTTCAAAAAGAGCCAGAAATACCCTCAGAAATTTAAGAAGTTCTTCAGCATCACAAAAAATGTAAGATGAGTCATCTCCAGACTTTCCCTTCCAGCTCTATCCACATCAAAATCATTCAGCTAACCATTTGTATTTGTTGTTTTAACCATGTTAATGAGACCTTCAATAGCTACTAAGAGCAGATTGTTTACCATGTCAACCAGAAATTGGTGTTGTGCTCTAAAGAACCTTGTTGGTGCACCCCATTAATTAGCACTAAGAAACTCACTGTTGAATGCAATATTTGATACAATGTATCCTTTTCTGCCCAAAGCCCATCCTCTCCAATAAGCTCAGTAGATTTCCCAGTTAACATGGTCATCTGTTTTCTCAATGTCTAGCTTGAAAATAATTCCTAGTTTCTTCTGTTTTAGTCTGGAACTACCACTTCATTAGCTACTAAGACAGAATCCACTATTTGTCTTCCTTTAATAGAAGTCATTTATTGAGAATCAACAAGCTTTGCCATCACCCCTTTCAACCTCTCTGTTAGTACTTTGGAAAACAGCTTCTAAATGTTGCCTATCAAACTAATAGGCCTAAAAACCCCTTAAGCTCAATAGCAATTTTTTTCTTTGGTATAAGCTATGAATGAGGCACTGAAACTTCTTTCAAACATTTCTTGGTAATGAAAAATTTTGGAAGGCATTCATGATATCTTGCTTCACCACCTCCCAACATTTGATGAAGAAACCCATGGCGAAACCATCTAGCCCAGAGTCGCCTTTCTCTTTAGCTCATTCAGACATTTGGGGATTTAATCGGTTCAGTACTACCTTGGGATGTTGTTACTTCGTCGGTTCTATTGATGATTATTCCATGTGAACGTGGATATTCTTGACAAAAAATAGATCTGATTTGCTATCCGTTTTTTTTTTGAGACGATAACGATTTGTATTTCTATTTCTAAAAAGATAGAACCTGCCACCACATATTAAAGGTTCCTAATTACAATTTTAAGAGAGTATATAAGGAGATCTTCAAACCTATGACAAAAATTCCAGGGATCCTAAGACATTCACAACTGAATCTAGATCTTCCATATACTCTTGTTTACACCAAATGTGAAACAAAACAAGACAATTCATTTTCATCTTCTGGACGGTGTTACTCTTATTCTGAAAACATCTGAGGTTCCTTTCTTGCCACATTGACCACCAGATATCTACAAGCAGGTATGATTTTCCGTCAATCTTTGTGACCAGAGATGTTGGCATAGCTACTCCATAACTTCAGGGTTTGGGTTACTCTCCTTGGCATCACCCAATTTAGTCCTTTTTGTATTGATGAATAGGTCCCACAGCATTTTACAGTGAAGAAAAAGATGAGTCTCAGTCTCAGCCTCTTCTCCACATAGGAAGCATCTGGGGCTGAGATGGATACCCCTCTTCATGATGTTTTCCTGAGTCAAAACAGCCTGTTTAGCAAGTAGCCAAGTAAAACAAGAGACTTTATAAGGAATTTTGGTTTTCCAGATCAGTTTCCAGGGCCACTCTTTGATCTGACTATTAAAGGGATTAAACTTCTTGTAAGCCCCCTTGACACTGAATCTGCTTGCTTGTGACCCTTCCATTCCATATAATCTTGGTTAGTGTTGTCTACACTTAACCAGGTGAAACTTTTTTGTCTCACTATTACCTTCCCAAAGAAAGTTTCTTCTTAGAGCATCCAGTCTATCAATTACTCCATCAGGAATGGGGAAAAGGGACATCAAATAAGTAGGCATCGAATCCAAGACACTATTAATAAGTGTTAATCTCCCCCCCATGGAAAGGTATTGACTCTTCCAATTTGCCAATCTTCTTTCACACTTTTCGATCACCCCGTTCCAAATACTACTAGACCTGCTTTTAGCTCCCAAAGGCATCCCCAAATAAGTAGTAGGGAGGTCACCAGTTCTTCCACCGTTCGATCACCCCGTTCCAAATACTACTAGACCTGTTTTTAGCTCCCAAAGGCATCCCCAAATAAGTAGTAGGGAGGTCACCAGTTCTTCCACCAAGAGACATCGCCAGAGAGGATAGATCAGGGACTGCATTAACTAGATAAAGAAAACTCTTATTCCAATTTATATGAAGTCCTAATATAGCTTCAAAGAGAATGAAAATCACCCTCAACATCCTGAGTTGTTCTCTGTTAGCATCACAGAAAATAAGGGTATCATCTGCATATTGTAAATGGGTGATCTCTAGCTCACATCCCACTCTGTTTGATGCTCTGAATCCCTTAAGCCATGAGTTCTCTCTCTCTGTTAGCATCACCACTAGCTTCAAGTTGACAGAACTTTACTCCTCTATTGGCCCATAAATCTTTTACGATGTTACTAATGTCCCCCTCAATCTTCGTTTCTTGAAAACAATACACAGCATCACAGAAAATAAGGGTATCATCTGCATATTGTAAATGGGTGATCTCTAGCTCACGTCCCACTCTGTCTGATACTCTGAATCCCTTAAGCCATGAGTTCTCTCGAGCCGTTTTCACCATATCACTTAGTCCTTCCATTGCACTGATGAATAGAATAGCTCACATCCCACTCTGTTTGATGCTCTGAATCCCTTAAGCCATGAGTTCTCTCGAGCCGTTTTCACCATATCACTTAGTCCTTCCATTGCAATGATGAATAGAAAAGGTGACAGGGGGTCACCTTGCCTTAGGCCTCTTTGAGCCGAAAAGAAGCGTGTAGGAGAGCTGTTGATGAGGACTGAATATTTGAGTGGATGCAGAACTTCATCCATCTTAGCCATTTTCCACCAAAACCTCTTTGATAGAGTGTTTCCCCCCAGAAATTGCCAATTCAAGTGATCATATGCCTTTTGTATGTCTAGCTTGCAGAGAATTCCTGGAATATTGCTCCTGGTTCTCTATATAATATTGTACACACTACCAATTAGGCTGATTGGTCTGAAGTCCGTAAGCTCCTTTACACCTACCTTTTTGGGAATCAAGGCCAGATAGGTGGAGTTGAAGCTTTTCTCAAAAACACATGTCTCGTGGAAGTTCTTAACTGCATTAATCACATCCCCTCCTATGACTTCCCAACAGTGAGTATAGAAGGCCATGGCATAGCCATCAGGCCCAGGTGCTTTGTCTCCAGCACAAAGCTTTACACTCTCCCAAATCTCTTGGTCCTCAAAATCCTTTTGTAGCATTAGATTGTCTTCTTCAGAAATTAAGTGTCCTCCCCTGCAACTACCTGAAGGTCTCCACATCTCAGTTTCAGTGTACAATTCTTGGTAGAAATCCACTATTGCTTTCTTTATAACTTCTTGGTTCTTGACAGATTCCCCGTTAACCTTTAACTCCTCAGTAGAGTTATACCTTTTGTGTGCATTGGCAGTTCTGTGGAAGAATCAACAAGATAGGAGAGTGATCAGATGTTACTTTCTGTAGAACTGATTGTTTAATGTTCTTAAATTCTTCATCCCATTCATTAGACACTAGATCTGTCTAATCTAGCAGCGATATCATGTTGATCCCCTTTTCTCCAAGTATACTTGCCACCTGCTAGTTAAGGATCTAACAGATTTAGGTCCAATATGAACTCAGAGAAATCATTCATTGCTTCTGTTAAGCTGAGGCAATTCTTCTTCTCAGAAGGGAATCTAACTGTGTTGAGATCTCCATAAACCACCCAAGGTCCTTTGATCAGACCTCTAGCTGAACCAACCTCCCACCATACCTCGTCTCTTTCTTCTCTATTATTAGGAGCATAAACACCTGTAAGAGACCAGGCAAGATCTTGGATCTTGCCTGTGAACTGGCAAGATATAGTATAGGCTCCTACACTACTGATGGCTCCATTCCAGACTTTCCCTT
>DF360489.1:16830-61455 GCA_000787875.1 Solanum virginianum
CATAAACACCTGTAAGAGACCAGGTAAGATCTTGGATCTTGCCTGTGAACTGGCAAGATATAGAATAGGCTCCTACACTACTGATGGCTCCATTCCAGACTTTCCCGTCCCATAGTATTAAAATGCCCCCTCTAGTCCCACTAGCTTCAAGTTGACAGAACTTTACTCCTCCATTTGCCCACAAATCTTTTACGATGTTACTGATGTCCCCCTCAATCTTCGTTTCTTGAAAGCAATACACATCTGCTTTCCATCCATGGATTAAATTCTTAATAACACACCTCTTATTTGCCTAGTTAAGGCCTCTCACATTCCATGAGATTATCTTCACTGGCATTGGGAGTTTGAAACGATGTATCCCCCTTTGCTTCTTGTGCCATAGCTTCTGAAATTGCTGCCGCACTCTAAGCTTTTCAATTCTTTTGACCCTTTTGTTGCTGGTGTTGAGTCACTGGTGTTCACCTTCTCATTCTTGTTTGTTTTCCTCATACCGTCAATCCTCATGAATAAAGATAAAGCTTCAGTTTTGCAACTCTTGATGTCAACTCCGAATTCCTTGGCCAATTTGTTGATCTTCTGGTGGATCCAGATTGGGACATTGAACTCTGGAACACCTTCTTCTTCTGGGCTGAGTTGGTTAAGAGGCACGGCTTCAACAAAAGGAATCAAGCTTGTATTGCCTGCTTCAGTGTTTTTAGGGTTGCTTCCTTCACTGCATGTACTCTCCTGTTGCCATGGAATCACAGAAGTATCTAGAATACTCCCCATTGTTATCTCTGCTACTCTCTTCTCCAACTTTTCTTCCTCTTGAGAGAAGATCCCCTGCTCTTTTACTAACTCTTTTGTCTGAGGAGGAGGAAAGGAGGCAGTTAAGTTAGCCTCAAGTTCCACCACAATTGGGTCAGACAATTTTCTGCAGTCAGCCCATTTGAAATAGATTGGGCCAAAAGTTCTGGGCCCACTATTTTTTTTATTCACTAGGAATGGTTTTTTAGGGGAATTGAGTGGTGGGCCATTGGCTTGCATGTGCTGGGACAACTGGCCATTTTAAAATTTTTGGATCATATGAAGACCCCACGTGTCCAGTCACTTCTGTAAAGCCTAAAAGGCTATCTTTTCCCGTTTGACTGGACAATTCTTCAGACCATTGGAAATTATTGGGTTCTCTCCTCCGTACGTCAGAGGTCACTCTTGCCGAAGTCTCTACCCATCTTTGCACTTTGAAAGTCAAACCTCCCTGGGTCAACTCCATTGTACTCGGAATCGATTCCCCATCTCCTCTTACCTTCAGCCTTGCCCATTTGAGGTGATTACGTAACTCCGTCTCTTCTTCCGTAAAGATCCACCCTCCACCCTCCACAGAGGTTCCCCATTTCACGGAAGACTTTTTGAGACCATAGATGGAGAGGGAGACCAAATATTCTAATCCAAACTTGCTCTAGTCTCTCAGCTATGGTGTTTGAAGTCGGCAACCACCATTGGAGACTGAATTTGTGCGATTTCCAAAACCAGTTCCCCCTTATTATGTGGTCGGCGGCTATTATGTTGGGGAATTCGAAGAGAAATCGATTCCCCCCAAATCAAAGATATTGACACCATGATTTTGTCTCCATGTGCTAGTGACCCACTCCGATAAGGTGATACCAGGGATCTCCTCTGGAAGGGAACCGACAACACTCTTTGCTAGTGACTCGCTCTGAGCTGTTGAAATATCTTCTGATATAATAAGCGAATTTCCTTTCTGCTGAATCCTCACACTATTTAGTTCCCTTGTAAACCATTTATTGTTCCTGACGATGTCTGAATATAATAAACCCTCCTCAGTTACCCTATGTGAAGCTTTAACTGTGTGATGGGTCTTAGCATTTATGAATACTGAAATCTTGGTCGCTATGCCCAACCATCCAGAATTTAATGACCACTCAGGTATGAAGATGACAGCTCTCCTTTTGTCCTGCAGCTTTAAAATACTAATATACCGACCAAATTTCTTGTAGTTCCTAGCGCAAAACAATTCTGTAAAATGGTCCCTCCGCTTCCATCTGCGCACAGAGTATCCATGGCTTTTCGAAGCTTCCTTGAGGGTGTACACTAGCCATTCCATCGACTTCTAGCTAATACTCATCCTCGTAATCCGATTACGACCTCTCTCTACCCAACAGTACCAAGTTTCTGCTCTAGACACTACCCTGGTAATGTCATATGATTTGAATCCCACAGCAAAATAGATGGTATCATCCCCCATAGTCGCAGAGAAAGGAGCAAGGACAGGAAAAGTTGAAAAAAACAAGAAGGGAGGGAAGGAGGAAGGAGAGAATAGAAGTTTACCTCGGTAAAGGTGCCTGGGAGTATTTTAAAAAGTGGACCAACACAACATAATGGGCCCAGGAAGAATTTTGAAACAACATAAGCTAGGAAGAGAAGAATTTTGAAGCAACATAAGTCAGGAAGAGTACATCTTAAAACACGATAATAATATATTTCTAAAAAGGTGAAAGTTCCCACATGTGGAGTTCCCTCCAAAAGTATTTCACCTCAGTCAATACTTGAAATGTTCTATTATATCTTAGCCTTTTAGGTACCAACACTTCTAATCGGACGCTATCCATTTTCCAAACCTTCCATGCTGGAATCCAAAATCAATTTAGGGTCTCTATCCGCACATTTTCTAGAGATAATACCCCAAAGAGTGTTCATCTTCTCCATTGCAACAATTCATGAACTTTCATGGGATCATTCATCAAATCTTTTCCTTACACATCTTAAAATTGGGTAGTTGGAAGGAAGAATGCATCTCATTAAGACTGCTCATACGCTACTCACACAATCTAATGTCTTGTTTTTAGGGCGATGCTTCTCACAAGAGTCAGCAACCGCGTAGGAGAATTTTGGGGGATTCACAATAGAGGTCTGGTATAGTTATTGAGATTTCTTTGGCTCTTCAGCATAATTAGATATCTCACTGTAGTACTGGCATAGTCAAGAAACTGCCATTAATGAGAACAAGAGGTTGTATAACAAGATTAACTAATGATTTTGCCAAGGATAAGTGGTGAGTAGAATGTCATAATATAGTGTGTTTTGAAATTTTACCATGGAAAATCATTCTTTTTCCTTTCTAGTTTTAAAGTTTGGCGTCTCTGCCGCTTTAGATGACCAGGTCATGCGCATGACTAATGATTGGTTAATAATGGAGGACTGTGATTATAGGAATGATGGATGAGTGTAAAAACATAAGTTATTTGTGATCTTTGGCTTTGAAAAAGTACAAATCAGCAGTAAAGGTGTAAAAATTTCAGAAACTATTGGTAAACAGTGAAGCCTCTGTTTTGCATTCTTTGTTTGAAGTCACTTTTGGGGTTTTCACCTTAATCAATTGATACATAGTTTGAGTATTATTTTGAGAAACAGAGTGTTAATATATTTATCAAATTTTTCACCAATTGAGTGTTAACAGTGGGATTAAATTTTTCTTTTAATTTTAATATTCATGATTTAAGGGGTGAAATAGTAAAGTTTAGCTCGAAGCTTAAAAGTTAGGGATTTTGAGGCTTAATTGATATCATTAATCAATATTTTTGCATAGATTCAAGCAATCGGGGGATGTTTTGGTTGGTGTCCTATGCGTGCAAGGTTGTGAAACTTGTCATTAGCAAGGTAAGTGAGACTTCAAGCTTTAGTGTTTGCTTTTCAAATATGCTTTGAAAAATGTGTTTTTCCTGCCTAGTCCATGTATTGGGACAAGCGTGTGCTTGCAGAATTGGTGTTCTTTGATCAACCATAGATAAGCTATTTTGTGAAGAATATCGAATATTTTATAAGTTATATATGGTGTGATATTTGATATCTTTCTTCATTATCGTGGTATGGTTACTGGGGCCATATATAGTTGTCATAATATGTAGGGGCATATCCATGTTGTCATAATATATTAGGGGCTTTGTATATGCTGTCGTAGTATACTTTTGGAACATTATACATATTGCCATGGACTTCTTGTGGTGATGGGCCAATCTCATTCACTGTCGTTTATGACAAGCTTTGAGTGTGGAGTGAGTTGAAACATGTACTGTCCTTTTTGAATAATTGTTTGGACTTATTGAGCTCTACTTTATGAAATATATTAACGAGAATATCATCATGTGTTTGTTGTGTAGATGTATATTCCGATTCTTGTTCCAAGGGTATTAAAGCAGCAAGTCGAGGAACTTACTAAGTTATACACACACACACACACACATATAAAGCTCACTCCTTACCTGCATGTCTATGCGGATACTGTTGCAAAAGGTGAGACTAGTGGTTGATGAGTTCATTTGTGTGGATTATGTTTGTCCAAGGAGGCTACTATTTCAGCTCTATCTATCTATAGCTTATGTCTTCTTTTCTTGGGATTTGGCCCGACAGTTGAACTCATACAACTCTATTAGATGTTTCATGGTCTTATTGTGGGACTTGGGCTACAAATATTTTGTTAAGTGACCCTTTTTTTAATAAAATTGTATATGATTTCGATTGGATCATTATCCCATTTTTAATGAATATTAGTGGGTGTTGGAGCTGCTTAATTTTATCTTTGTGCTTATTAGATAATTTAAGTAATTGTATAGATATTTGGTTCGCCCAACACGAGGTGTAAGTGGTTGCCAGTAACGTCTAGGGGATATTTTGGGATGTGACATATAATTAGGTGGACACCATACATCTATTAGGTCGAGAAGATACAGTGATCCACAATAACATCTATGACATGCTCATAGTTTTGGGATAAAGGTTTCCAATCTGTGCCACACTGGTAGATTCCTTTGATTTAATGCATGCATACACACTGTTCCCTGGCCCACAAAACTAGCGCCAACAGAGGATGGAGAGATGGGCGCAAAACAGGCAACCAAAAGACCAGATATTTTCCATTATTAACAGAGAAAGATGGCTAAAACTCAAACAGATGCGCCACATCTCACTTACCTGACAGAAGCCACAAGCCAATAGCAGTTGCAATAGAAAGATAATTATCAGCTGAACCCTATCAACAAGAGACATCACGAAATAGCCCTTTTGATTCATCATAAATCCATCTGCATAAAAAGTTGCCAGAGTCACAAACGTTTCAAATAAGAGATCTGAAATTAGGGGATCCCGAACATGCCACTGCTTATAGATTAGTCTGCATCTTATTAATTTATTTAAATAACTGCTGCATATAATCAATTCTTTATTTAAAAATCTGAAGTTTTTATCTGAAGTTTTTCTTATCTTCCTTTCTTTCGATATGCTAAATCCCACCCAGCAAACCTCCAGCCCAGAAGTCAACAGTGACCCCTTTTGCACTTTGCACCCAGTACTTGAACTCCCAACCTTGTGGTTCAAAGTGGAGTGTTGCTGCCAGAAGAGCAACCTCATTTATGAAGTATACTTTTATCTACAAAGATGATTCCAGCAATCTAATGGTTTGCTATTGCATCATCCATGATCAGCTGAAGATGCAATTAATATCTAACCAACAATTAATGAAACAAAGAATCAAGTAATCTCTAAACACCAAATAGGTAATTATTTAATTATTACATGGTTTGCTGTTTAATTATTTCACTAATTTCTTTGGTTGTCTCCTAAATTAAGTTATCGTAAGCCTAAATTGTGCCAACTTTTTATTATATCCATTTTCAACAAAAAATTCAAGAACCATCTATTATTAAACAGAGGGGAAAAAGCCTCCTCATTACATCATGTGGCATAGCAAAAACAAGGTACGTAAACTTATTAACTAATTGACTAATAATAATAATTAATTAACTATTTATTTCCATACCCAACGCGCACTCTTTCTCTCTTCTCTCACATTCAACGCTCTATTTTCTTGGCTTTTTCATGATCTCCTCTCGAAAGCCAACACCTGCGAACTAGCCCCGTCGGCAGCAGGTAACTGATCTCTCTTCCCCTCTCCTCTCCTCCCTAACCCTCTTGCTTTCTCTCTCTTCCTCCCTAACCCTCTTGCTTTCTCTCTCTCTTTCTCCCTCGCCTCTCCCCTCCTGCTTTCTCATCTCCTCCAGCGAGATCCGCCCACCGACACTACCATTCTTGGCCGGAAAGAGTGGCCTGAGCGGAAAATCTCTGATAAAGGCCAGATCTGACAGGAACAGAACCGTACAGCAACCGATGGTGAGTTTCAGTGAACACCGGCGACGACCAAAGTCAGGTTTCTCATTTTCTTCAAGATATGCTGCACCAAAATAGGATACATCTTGACTCTTGTTATATTTTCATTGGACAAACCCTAATTTTGAACCTTTCCCTTTCCGATGTGCTCTTTTATTCGACCATCTTAGTCTTCGTTTGTCATTGATTGCCTCTATTCATTCTTTACATTCTATGCTTTCTCCTGATTTATAGTATAGTTGTAGATAATGCTTGTTATCTTGCCTATCTACTAGTTAAACTTTAAGCTTGATTTAGTTGTTTAGTAGATTTCTGTTTAGTTTACATCTTCTTTAGCAGCTTTGGTGAACGATGATCAATTAGAGTCTTGTCTTCGGATGGGGCTGAGGGTAAGGGGCAGGAGTGGCAAGGAGTTAAGAGGTCTCCTAGGCTGATTATAGAGTTTGGAGCTTAGGGTCTTTGACAAGGAAATTCGTAGAGCTACTGAAGATTCTCAACAAATGGAATATTAACATTGCTTGTGTCTAGGAGAAGGCTTGGGATGTAGATAGCTTTAAGCTGCGGTACTGCGAAGGCTCGAGGGATAGGAATGGAGTACGTAATTTAGTTGATGGATACCTTAGGGAGCAAGTGGTGGAGGTTGAGACGATCAATATGACGGAATGAAAATGGTTAAGCTAGCCGTTGGAGGGCTTACATTATTAGTGCTTATGCACCACAAGTAGGATTTGATGAGGAGGTCAAGAAGCACTTGGGGTGGGGGGTGGGGGTTGGGGGGGTTTCGAAACTTGATGGGTAATGGCTCCACCTCTTCACTTAAATACTAGGATTTTGTCTGAGACATAACTCGAGCCCGAGATGTGTGTTTAACCTGCACATCGCAAGTGGCACTGTTACCACTGGAGAGTTACCTGGGGGAAAAATCTCATGACATCTTAAAGGTCGTATCCAGTCGATATGTCATATTTAGTGGAAGGAAGGAGTATAAAGATATGAATTTTTTAGTTTGTCCTTGGGTTTGTGAATTTGTGCTTTTCTTCCCTTATAACAACAACAACAACATACCCAGTAAAATCCCACAAGTTGGGTCTGGGGAGGGTAGGATGTACGCAGACCTTAAAATTTAATATTTACTAGTTCCAGTGTTTCTTCTAATGCTATTTTCTAAATAGGCTATTGTGCAAAATTTTTCTAGTAGTGGTTTATGAGCATAGCAAATATCACAGGCTATACATAATTATGTCCTTGGTAGTCTTGCTACCACATCTTACTCTCTTGATATGTACCGACATGATTCATCTGGAGAAGCCTCCACTTCTTACCTGCAAGCTATGTGGGGGAGGACAAAAAAGCGGGAACAAAGTGGGTTACTATCAATCATGTAAATTTGCATGTGAATTACCAGAGTCTGTAGGCTGCCCGTGCTTGGAAAACAATAATGAGTTAAACAGCTAATTAAATTTTGCATTCTGTCTTTTGGTGTACTTGCTGTGAGTAGGGCTATAAATTCATGATTGTATGGTCGTTTCTTGTCATCATCATGCATTTTGAATAAAATTAACTATGCCTTAGTCCTGAAAAGATTGGGGTCGGCTACATGAATCCTGGTTGACAATGTTTCTCCATTTAAAATCATATGTTTCTTCTGAGTCCACCCCACTTATGGCTTTACATTGACCTTTATTTTTAATTTTATATTTGTCTTGTTGAATTTGTGTTCTGAAAGTTTGGTGTGTGCACTTCACCTGGTGAAATTATGTACAAATTTTACCCAGGGGCATTTTAGGAATGAAAATGTATCTGCATAATTCATTGTGTAAGAATCTCGATACAACGCATATTTCTCTTATGCAGTTTAATTTGGAAGGTAGTACAATATCCTACATAACCTCATCCTACCCAGAAAACACCTTTGAGAAAAGGGTTGTTTAGTTTTGGCTTAAGCTGATGGAACTTGGGATACTTGATGAATTAGGGAAATAGTGTTGTTCTGAGACTGGTTGAACTGTGAAAAAGTGCAGAAATTAAGAGTTGCTAAGAACTGAAGATGTGAGAAGAGGGAGAGGAGCAGAGCGAGGCAGACTGGAAGCGCATAAGAATATCTGAAATATTCTTCCTCCCGAGTAATTTGTAATGACATAAGCTTTTACTAGGGGAAATTACTTCGCAACCAAGTAGGATGGCAGCTCCAAGGATAAGCTGTACAGCAACTTTCAAAAAATCTCCAATGTCAACCAAACTTGCTGTCCGTGTTTCAGCACAACAAATAAAGCATGGATTGAGAGATCTGTTCAGATGATACCAACTAGATGGGGTAAAGACATAGTTGCTTGCACATTCCCTAATGACCCTTTACTGAGATCCCTTCTGAACCCAGTCTCTCCCCTCTCCAGGGGACTTTCTCCATTGGAGCAGCCATCAATGTACTTTTTTCATGAACAATATTATCTTCCGCCTTGGGGGCATATCTTACAACATCACAAAATCTGAATCTAAATCAGGGATTTGGTATGACTAGATTGTGAGTACAAGATACTACATGAGCAGACCGATTCTTGCAAGGGAGCCATGCCTTAGATATGCAAAAGGCTCAGGGAGGCATCGGAGAATAGGGGAAAGACCTTTAAGTCTTGGAAATGTGAAGATAATACAACCAACATTTTCTTCACGCAAAAGTTCAATCGATATGGAAGACTCGTCTCAATTATTACTGGTAAAGGAAAATGATAGAGCAGTAATTATCTTGCCAGAAAGCACATTCAAGGAGGGATGGAATATTCTAGTTGCAAAAATAGAAAATTTCATTAATAGAAATAGTACAACATTAATTACAAATAAGCTAACTAGACTACTCAACCAAACTAGAGGGAGAATAGCTATAAAGAGATGTTTTTCAGGAACAAATGGACTAAGAGAAACAAAGAGGAAAATGGCATGTTGGGCAAATGCTTAGTGGAGAGTTCCACAGGAGATGAAGACACTCTAACTTGTAAAGACATCAGGTTATAGGCTCAACAAACTTGAAATTGAGTCCAGGGAGTTCAAGTATACGACATAGATGAGTACCAATACCTCTTCGAATTTCGTTCGACAAAACGGCATGAAATGTTTTAATGGTGAACTAGAATAGGCAAAATACACATATGATGCTACAATGGTGGTCACCGATCGTTAGAATCCTACTTAGCATCTCAAACCTTAACTGGGTATGGATTTGAGCGGTTGGTCTTCCTCTACATCTTTGGTCCAACTCCACCTTCTTGGGGATAGTTGTGGTGGACGGCTGGAAGTGAAAGAGGGGACAAAACTAAAAATTCTCCTTTGATGGGCTAGGAATTGTGTCAAGGGTATGGGAGAGAAGATTGCGGTAAATATTGATGTCGAAGACGGAGATCCATAGAAAATATATATGTATATATATATATATATATATACATATATAAAAAGTTACCAGTTTCAAAAAAAAAAAAAATATATATATATATATGTATATGTATATATATAAGAGGTAAAGTGGGAAAGGCTTCCCTCGGTACAGCGAAGACGGAACCAAGCCTTCACTTGATCACCGAATCGCCAGTCTTAACTCCTCGATCTTCTCACTCCCAATGTGGTGCCGGCTACTAGAGTATTGGCCACCCATTGAAGACAGGCAGACCACAGAAAATTGGAAAAAGGATAAAACAATTCCGAGGAAGAGAGAGAACGACAACCCTCTTAAGATGAGGTACAACCCACTCTGCCTCTAGAGCATGTTGTATGTGGATCTTCCATGGAAAAAGGGTCATCCTCTGAATGCACCAAGATCAACAATAAGTATATGCTAGACAAAGAAAGGGGATCGCTAGCACACCTACATGTTACACTTCCAAAAAAGAGGGAGTCCACCTTTTTTAGAAAAGCAAACTATAGGGCATATGAAGAAGGAAAAGTTTTTGGGCTCTATAGGTGGGTCAAAACTTAAATGCTTTGGCCCCAAAAAGCTTTTTCCTCAAGAGCCCTTTGTATCTCAAAATTTCCGAAACATAACATTAGAAAGTTTGCAAAAAGGAGAGAGATCAACACTTGCATGGAACTAGAGGGCACAATCCTACTAATAAAAAGGATGGAAGCATAATTTCAACACTAGAACTGGAAAATTCCCATGACAACTCAATGCCTTTGATTGCAAGTGATGAGGTAGAAAACACAGGGGAGATTCCTGGACACACAATTGTTGAACTGTGATGAACCCATTGCAATCCAATCCGACTATAAGCGAATGCAATAGGGAGGTTGAGGCTAGATCAACGGAATGGATGCAAAGCAACATCATTAAGCTTTGTGAAGAACTTGGAGTTCTTTTTAATGGTTTTCATAAAGAAGCAAAAGCTCTGTTTCTGAAATTAGATCAAAGAAGGGGATCAAAGAAGACTAGCTATACAAGTTGAATCAAACAACACCATTCAACAAGTCCCAAAGGAAGTTAGGAATCTGATTGTGAAATTAGATATAAGATGGGGACCCAAGAAATAGAGGGAGGACCATAACCATAATGCAATCATGAAGGTGAAAATCTTAACATGAAATATGAGGGGTTGAACAATAAGGATAAAAAGAGACTAATAAAATCCTAAGTTCATCAATGGGGAGCAGACATCTGTGTCTGAGTAAAAGCTAAATTATGGGGGACAATGGAAGAATATTTTCAGCAACTTTGGGAAAACAGATGGGTAGGAAGGATATGGATGGACTTCATTGGTAGAAGAGGTGGAAATCGTTGTACCATGGGACAAGAGGGAATGGAAAGGGGGAGCTCATTGACAGCTGCAACCATGTGCTCACTTGTAAACTATTTGGGATCAGCCAAGACTTGACTTGGTGTCTTACTGCTGCATACACAGACTGTGACAGAAAAGAAAGAGAAGAATTGTGGTGGGAGCTCTCAGCTACTAGAGGAATATGTGAAGGGCCCTGGGTGATCTGTGGGGACTTTAATGTATCCAAATTTCCCTTTGAAAGAACAAACTCTAACAGAATAACTAGAGCCTTGGCCAATGTCAACCCATGCATATATGATCTTAAGTTACTAGATCCTCCTCTTTTTGAAGAAAGTCATGCATGGGGGAGAGGTCAAAATCACAGTTGCGCTACAAGAACAGATAGACTCTTGTTCTTTTTCCAATGGGATGAGAGTTTCTCCAAAATCAGCCAAAGTGTTTTCCCACAACTTGTCCCGGACCATAACCAAATCCTATTATCATGTAGTGATTGGAAACATAGGAAATCATATTTCAAATTCGAAAATTGGTGGCTTAAGGAGGAAGGATTCATAGTCAGGGTAAGCGAATGGTGGAGCAACATCAATGTCACTGGCAGACCTGATTTCCAATTGGCTTCTAAGCTTAGTCAATTGAAAGTCAAGCTCAAAAAATGGAGCAAAGCCAAGAAGAAGAACTGAAAGGAAAAGAAAGATCATATTCTATAACAAGTGGGAAATTTGGAATCCATCAGGATCTCAGACTTTTGACAGATGATGAAAAATTGCAGAAAATTCAGCTGGCCAATGGAGTTTGAAGAGGCGTCAAGAAACAAGGAAATTACCTCGAGGTCGAGATCTATGGTATGATGGGTCAAAATGGTGGTAAAAACATAAAGTACTTCCACAGAATGGCCAATGCTCATAGAAGATTCAACTCCATTGACATCCTCAAAGTTGAGGAGATTGAAGTTACAGATCTCGAAGAAATAAAAAATTTGACAGGAACTCGACAAGGAATCTGAGAATTGGAGATTTCACCCTGCACGAGAAAAGACCAGGATCTCCACATAAGAGCAGGCTTGGCTGGAAAGACATTTGAAGATGATGAAATATTAGAGGGGCTTAAACGGTGTTCCACTGACAAGGCTTTATGCTTTGATAGATTCCCAATGTCATTCTTCATTGCTTTATGGGAAATATTGCAGTCGGATATACTACTCACCCTACGGAATTTCATTCACAACAAGTTTTTGAGAAGAGCTCCAATGCCACATTTGTAGCTCGTATCACAAAAGAAGGTGGGGGCAGTTGAGTTGAGAGATTTCAGACCAAAAAGTCTCGTCACTGGAATGTACAAGATCATTGCAAAAATACTAGCTGAAACGTTAAAGAGAGTGATAGATAAGGTAATAAACCCACATCAAATGGCCTTTACCAAAGGAAGGCAAATCATGGATGCAACTATGTTGGCAAGTGAGTGTGCAGACACTAGATTGAGAGGCTCAGAACCAAGGATGATGTGCCGCTTAGACATTAAAAGGGCATTTGATCACATCAACTGGAAGTTATTTCTTAGCATCCTCAGGCAAACGGGTTTTGGAAGAAGATGGCTAAACTGGTTAAGTTTTTGCATTAAAACTACCCGGTGCTCAATTTTGGTAATTGGAGAACCAAATAGCTTTTTCATTAGAAAGAGGATTAAGCCAAGGGGACCCCTTATCCCCTTTCTTTTCATTATAGCAATGGAAGGCATCAATAGCATGATGAAGATTGCAATACAAAGGAGATGGCTAAACGGCTCTAGAATAGGGAGCAGGACTGAGGAAGTGCGAGAGATATGTCATCTACTTTATGCAGATGATACAATACTAATTTGTGATGCTACTAGTGAACAAATAAGTTTTTGAGACTAATGCTAGTCATCTTTGAAGCAATTTCAGGCCTGAAGATAAACGGGAGGAAAAGCAACATCTATCCCTATTAAAAAAGTCACTCAGATTCAGGTTCTAGCTAACATCCTAAGATGTGGAGTGGAAAAACTGCCTACTGTTTACCTGGAACTCCAACTTGGTGCTAAACATAAGGCATTAGAGATTTGGGACAACATAATTGAGAAGACAGAAAAGAAGCTTGCTATGTGGAAGGCACAATATGTATCTTTAGGAGTCAGATTAATTCTAATTAACAATGTGCTAGACTTTACCAACCTATGTGATGTCTCTCTTTCCTATGACTGGTTAAGTACTCATTGTCTATACAAATTGAGAAGATACTTCCTATGGCATGAGTATGGCAAAAAGTAGCATAAAGGTTTCAATTGTTGAAATGGAACATAGTGCAATGTAGTAAGGAGCATGGATGTATGGGGGTCAGAAACTCGAAGCTACAAAACAGTGGTCTGCTTAAGAAATGGTTGTGGAGATATGCTGAAGATAGAACAGCAATGTGGAATAATGTAATACAACAAAAGTAGGAACTAAATGGGTAGTGGACTGAAGAATGTACTGATACCTCTGGAGGACAATCAGGTGATTCTGGATCAACATGGGGAAGGACATTACTTTCCAAGTTGGCAATGGCAGAAAAATCTTCTTCTGGAAGGATAATTGGGATGGTCTGGGCACTCTGCAAGAGGCTTTCCCCAGCCTCTTTAACATCAGCACCAACTAGAATAGCACAATATAAACATCTGGATAGCTCAGGGATGGAGCCTGATTTTCAGAAGGCTTTTGAATGATTGGGAGGTTGAAAGAGTGGCTGCTCTACTTGGCAGAATAGGAACTTTCACAGGGACTACCAATGAGCTTGATATCATCAAATGAAGTCATAATATTGATGGCAAATTTTCAGTCAACAGAGTTCACAGAGAGGCTTCTAGAGATGACAGGAAGATATAGGGGACCCAGAAAAGCTACTTGGAATAGCATGGCACCTACTAAGGTGAAATGCTTCTCCTCGTCGTTAGTAAGAAAGGAATGCCTCAACCATGAGGCATTATAGAGAATGAAATTTCACTTAGCTTCCATATGCCAGTGAAGCGAAAAAACAATTCTTCCTCCACTGCGAGGTAACTTTGCAAGTCTGGTCCCTAATTCATTAGCTTGGCTGGGGAAAGCTGGAGAATAACAGAGCATACTGCTGATCTGTTGAGCTGCTGGATCAGAAGGGAAGGGAGCAAAAGCCAGAACAGATTGTGGAAAACTGTCCCAACTTGCATATGGTGGACCATATGGAAGGAGAGGAATGAGAGAATCTCCAAAGGAAGATCAAAGGGAAATGCATCTCTACTTATGTTTTTGGTGTAAAGAGCAATGTATAATAGTAGATGAAATAAACATAGTGGATTTTCTAGTCTTTTTGTTATTAGCTATCAACGTAAGCACACTTTTGGAGGTGGCTAGCACACCCTTAATGTCATTTTACAAGTTTCAAAAAAAAAAAAAAGAAGCATGGATTGACCACAACGCGACCAACCAAGTCTACTGGAAAAATCTGGCCAACTATTCCAGCCTCCATTTTTTGGTTCCTTTGGCTTGAAAGGAATTAGGGGTTACATGAAGGGGTAGAGGTAGACCAAAGAAGCATTGAGGGGAGGTGATTAGATAAGATATGGCGAAACTTCATCCCACCGAGGACATGACCTTAGATAGGAAGGAGTGGAGGTCGTGTCTTAGGGTAGAAGGATGATAGACTAGTAGGAGTAGGTTGATGGTTGGTCGTGTGATTATAGTACGTTAGTAGCATTAGTCGGGTCTTTATATCCTGTGGGGTCATTATCCGTCTTATATTTGTTACTTTTAGCGTATTTACATAATATCATTTGCTTTCCATGATTAATCGTTTTCCTTTTTTCTTTTCCTTTTTTTCTATATCCAATATTTTCTGCTTATGGGGCTTGATTTTTGAGACGAGGGTTTTCCGAAAACAGCCTCTCTATCTCTATGAGGTAGTGGCTAAGGTCTGGGTACATTTTTACCCTCCCCAGACCCCACTTCTGAGATTCCACTGGGTATGTTGTTGTTGTAGATGGTTACACTAGGTATATTGTTGTTGCTTAAGAATATATTTATACACAATAGCATTTAGTCGAGTCACAAGTGATAAATTATAAATAAACCAGATGGCATGTTTTGGACAAGCAGCGGAATAACATAACATGTTAAACTTTTTATCAGGTTATTTACTGAATTTGATTTGATTTTTAAAAAAAATTAAACATAGTCACATTTAATTAAAAAATTAACTTTTAGTTTAAAGAGAAAATATAAAGAGTGATAACTTGGAAAAACTTGAGTATTAATATAGTGTTTTTTCCCAAGAATATTAATATATTTCGGAGCAAAAAATCATTAGAAATGATTTGTTACATTGATTATTACAACAACATATCCAATGTAATCTTCATGGGTGGTGTGTACACAACCTTGCCCCTGTGCAATGTGTACCATCATCATCAATCTCTTCCTCTATGGGAGATGACCTGTGTGTTAATCTCACTTCCATACCACATGAGTCAAACCACTTAACTTAACCTTCACGTACTTTGTCCTACTCAACCTAATCCCTTTTTTTAGAAGGTAACATTTTTATGTAACTACTTGTTGCATAAAAACTACAGCTGTCCATACTTATTAAGGGAATATAGGAAGATGTACTATGTTATAACCTACTTACAGAGATCCTTTAACATCAATTAAGATTCTATATATTCCATATATTCATGTTTACACCAAAAAAAGAAAAGGGCTAGGCACTTCATCTTCAATTTCTGGATAGAGCCTTCAAAACACCTTTGATTTCTCTCTTTCCAAACTGTCCACCAAATGCACGCAAGGATAATTTTCCATCTTTCTTTTTGTTTTGACTGAGTGTTATATTTGTTCCAACACTTCAAGTGTATCTCTTAGCATCATCCACATGATCCCTTTTAAATTAAGGAAAATCCTCCAAAGTTGTCCACTTGACTTGCAGTGTAAAAAAGATGGTTGATTGTCACTGGTTCTTCTTCGCACATATAACATTTAGAGCATAGGTGGAAGCCCTTCATGAGACAGGACCGGTTTCCTGGCCAAAAACCACTTTAAGAGGAATTTTGACTTTCCAGATTAGTTTTCATTGCCAACAACTAAACTGGTTATCTGAATTGTTGAATTCCTCGTAAGCTGACTTGACTGAAATCCCCCTTGTTCACCCACTTGCCATGTAGGATTGTCTTCCTGAGAGGAGGGGCCTTTGAATGGATTGAGAGTGCTGTAGAATTCAAGCCAAGTTATCTATCTCCAGTCATTAAGGTGTCTTCTGAAGATTTAGATTCCCTCCACGAGCACCTCCGACTTCTCCTACAGTGGCATCTTCTTGTTGATTTAGACTGATGATAATAGGGAAGAGTTGCTTTAGTAGATGTTGACCTAACCAGTTGTCTGCTGTCTGACCAGAAAGATGTTTTCAATCCATTACCCACTTGATGACTGCACTTGCTTATGAATTTTGCCCCCAAATTTCTGATACCTCCTCCATAGACCGACTCAATGAGGTGTTGTGACTGACTTGGTTGTCCATTCCCCATCCATTTCACACTTTTGAGTAATTTACCTTCCTCCAGAGAGATTGTTCATTTGAGACAAACCTCCATGACCATTTCATCAAAAGACTCTGGTTCTGAGTTACCAAGTTCTTGATTCCCATACCACCATACTTCTTGCTGAATGTTGATTATCACGGACTTCCAATAGACCAAATGTATCTTCCTAGTATCAAAGTTGCCTTGCCAGAGGAAGTTCCTTCTACGAGCATCTATTCTATCCACCATTTTCATTGGAACTCAAAAAGATAGAAATCATATAAGTTGGTAATGCATCCAACAGACTTTTAATCAAGGTTAGTCTACCAACCAAGGATAAGTATTGACTCTTCCGGTTAATCAACCTTTTTTCACACTTCTCTACGACTCCATTCCAAATATCTTTGGAATTGCTTCAGCACCAAGAGGCATTCCAAGGTAAATGGTTGGCAGCACGCCAATTCTTCCTCCTAGAATATTAGCCAAGTTGAGAATGTCAAGGACTTCATTAACGAGATATAGGAAACTCTTGTTCTAGTTAATGTGGAGCCCAGATATAGCCTCAGATAGAATGAAAATCGCCCTCAAAAATTATATTTGTCCTCTGTCAGCTCCACAGAAAACTAAAGTATCATCAGCGTATATGAAAATGAGTGATTTCAAAGTTATTGATAGCCCCTGAATCTACTCTGAAACCTGTTATCCAGTGTTTCGATTGGGCCGTTTTCATCATATCATTTAAACTCTTCATGGCAATGATGAACAAAAAAGGGGACAAAGGGTCTCCTTGCCTTGGTCCTCTCTGAAAAAAGAAGAATCCAGCAGGTGAGGCATTGACTAGGATTGAGAACTTGATGGTGCTGATGCACTAATGAATCCAGCTGACCCATTTTGCTCGAAAACTCATTTTCATCATAGTTCAAAGTAGGACATTCCAGTTTAAATGGTCAAAAGCCTTTAAAATATCTAGTTTGCTAAAGATACCAAGTTCTTTGTTTCTGATTCTTGAGTCAATACATTCATTGGCTATAAGAATGGCATCCCATGATTTGTCTCCCTTTTATAAAGGTCATTTGTTGATCATCCACCAGCTAGCATCACTTTTTTGAGTCTCTCCATCAACAACTTTTTTGAGGTAATCACGTAGATACTGGCTTTAAGACTGATAGGCCTGATTTCAATTTTTAGCTCCAGCCTTATAGGAAATCAAGGCAACATATGTCGCATTGGAATTTCTTTCAAATGTCTCGTTCATGGAAATTTTGAATAGTAGGAATGACCTCAGTGTTCACTACTTCCCAGTAGTGTTTGAGAAAGACCATTATGAAACCATCCCAGCCAGGTGCTTTATCCCCAACACACGCTTGGACACTGGACCATATCTCTTGCTCTTCAAATGGACTTTGTAGCATCAGCTTATCTTCTATGGAGATAGTGGGACAAACTCTCATGTTATTATGGGGTCTCCACTGGCTTTGAATAAAGATTCTGATAGAGAGACATGATCTCCTTTTTTATATCAACAACTCACCATCAATTTCCAACAAGTCGATATTGTTGTATCTTCTATGTGCATTAGCTGTTTTATGAAAGAACTTGGTATTGTCACCACGTTTGACCATAATGCTCTTGATCTCTGTCTCGGCCAGCTAGAGCCATCTGTTGGCCCAAAGATCTCTAACTAAACCACTAATATCTCCTTTAACTTTGGTTTCTTAGAAGCAGCAAATACATGCCTTCCAAGTGTTGATGTGACTCTTGATCATTCTCCTCTTCCTTTCATCATTCAATACTCTGACCGTTCCATGAGATTAAGTTAAGTTTCATTGATCAATATTGATATGAAAACTCCTCCCCTGCTCCTGGTACCATAGCTTTTGAAGTTACTGCAAAATCCGCCTGACAATTCACTCAAGATTTGGATCGAAAAATGATTCCTTCATGTTCAATGTTGACAGTCTTCGGGATCATGTCTCCATTTCCTCTCACCAGAATTATTGCCCATTTGAGGTGATTCCTCAGTTGGGTCTCTTACTTAGTTCTTATCCATCCTCAGCAGTAATCTCCGACTTCTTCGAACACGTTTTGCAACCATAGTTGCACAGGGAGTCCGACCAACATGATCCAGACCTGCTCGATGGTTGCATTGCAAGGAGTTTGGTAAGCCATATGCATTACATTTTCTGCAAGATCAGTCCGACCAACATGATCCAGACCTGCTCGATGGTTGCATTGCAAGGGATCGATCCCACTGTCAATGTCCACCAATGTAGTCGGAGTTTGTGACATTTCCAACTCCAGTTACCTCTTTAGATGTATTCAGCAGTTGTCTTTGATGGGAACTCGAAGAGAAGATTCTGTCCCATCTCGTAAATGTTCACTCAGTGAACCTGCTTCATGTGCTGCTGACCCAACACCTAATATCTGTTATTCCTTCAGGGAGGCTGCTGATCATGCTTCTGGATAGAAGCTCATTTTGTGAAAGCTGAGCTCTTCAGAGATATAGATGATTCCATCTCTTTCTTGTACTGTGGCTTTTTCCATCTCTCTTGTAATCAATTTGTTTCTTCTGCTAGTTTCTAAGTAGAGCAGTCCTTCCTCTGTCTTTCCAGAGAGTGTTGTAAAAGGCTTAACCTCTGAGCCATTAATGAACTTTGCAATTTTGTGAGCAATGTCCAACCACCCTGTATTAAATGTAAGCTTAGGAATAATAATGACAAATCTTCTCTTATTTTGCATGCTTACAATACTTGTATAATGTCCATATCTGTTGAAATTTCTCGAGCAAAAGAACTCAGAGTAGTCGTCTTGATGTTTCAATCTTCTCACAAAATTTCTTTTCACTTTGGAGGCTTCCTTCAGTGCAGAGAATAGCCATTCCATTGTCTGCTGGATGAAAAGGGTTCTTATTATGTTTCAACCTCATTCACCGAGTCTCTCCATGATATTCTTCCCTGGTGATGTCATTCAATTTGAAACCAATGGAAAAATCTATTGAGTTGTCTTCCATCTTGGCTTGGCTAAGATTTCCAGCCAAGGGTTGCCGGATTATACACACTGAGTTGACTTCTGCTTTCTTTTTTCTGGTTACTCCTCAAAAAAAAAAAGATTTTTTTCTGTAACGCTTGACTCCACGTTTTTGTACTCAACCTAATCCCTTTAGACTCTAAAGTATGTCTCCACACCTCTATTGACTCTACCACGTGTCTCGTCAATCAATATTATATCATCTACAAATAGCATACATCATGGCACCTCTCCTTGGATATGTAAAAAATGGACTAATTGTTGATCCCTAGTGCAACCCTAGCACAACTATGAAGTGCTCTGAGCCTCCTCCCTATGTTCCCACTCGGGTCTTGGCTCTCTCGTATATGTCTTTAATTGCACTAATATAAGCTATAGGTATGCCTCTAGTGTCCAAACATCTTCATAGAATCCTCATAGGGACTTCGTCGTGTGATTTTTTGTCAATTATGTTACACTAATTGACTATAAAAATTAGATTCCCAAGTCTTCTATTTCTTAGCTTGATAATCATTTAACAACCTTCAATTTATCTTTCATGTATAGGAAAATCATAAATTGACTAAAAAGAAAAAAAATGGCTACAACAAAAAAGACAGTTTAATATTAAAGAATTCAACTTGATCTGATATTATAAAAAAGATATTAATGACAATATGCTAAGATTAGCTTTCTTTTTATATCGTCCACACATTGTGAAGGTACTAATCCTAGTCTTAAGTTGAACCAAGAAGAAGAAGAAGAAGCAGCAGCAATTGGATCAAACAAACAAACACGATCTAGGAATTGGTTCATTGCTAGAAGGATTAATGCAAATGTCAAATGTTCCACTTACTTGCATATGTAAAGAGGCCGTGATACATCATTAGACCCCTTTGCTAGCCGAGCTCTCCTCTCACTTTCCTCAGTAAACTTTCGGGGAGGGTGCACTTCACACGGACCTTGTATCAAGCCAGCCATTACTATGCTACTATAAGTAGACAAATAAACCTGTAAAAGGACCAGCAATGATACGTAAGATTCAACAGTAAGGAATGTCTATTATCTAATTGCATGCTAAATTTGCATCTGTAGTAGAATAGATAAAGAAACAGGTTGGTAAGCCATATGCATTACATTTTCTGCAAGATCTTGTAGCTTTAATAAATTAACTGTAGTCGCATACAACCCTCTGTTATGATTCAATATCTTGTTCAGGTATCCCAAGTTCCATCAGCTTAAGCCAAAACTAAACAACCCTTTTCTCAAAGGTGTTTTCTGGGTAGGATGAGGTTATGTAGGATATTATACTACCTTTCAAATTAAACTGCATAAGAGAAATATGCATTGTATCGGGATTTTTACACAATGAATTATGCAGATAAATTTTCGTTCCTAAAATGCCCCTGGATAAAATTTGTACATAATTTCACCAGGTGAAGTACACACCAAACTTTCAGAACACAAATTCAACAAATATAAAACTAAAAATAGAGGGCAATCTAAAGCCATAAGTGGGGAAGGACTCAGCAGAAGCATGGCTTGATATCATAGCTTGAGATGATTTTAAATGGAGAAACATCGTCAACCAGGATTCATGTAGCCGACCCCAATCTTTTCAGGACTAAGTCATAGTTGTTAAATTTATTCGAAACGCATGATGATGACAAGAAAAGACCATACAATCATGAATTTATATCCCTAGTCACAGCAAGTACACCAAAAGATAGAATGCAAAATTTAATTAGCTGTTTACCTCATTATTGTTCTCCAAGCACGGGCGGCCTACAGACTGTGGTAATTCACGGGCAAAGTAACATTGATTGATTGTAACCCACTTTGTTCCCGCTTTTTTGTCCTCCCACATAGCCTGCAAGTAAGAAGTGGAGGCTTCTCCAGATGAATCATGTCGGTACATATCAAGAGAGTAAGATGTGGTAGAACTACCAAGGACATAAGTATGTATAGCCTGTGATATTTGCTATGCTCATAAACCACTACTAGAAAAATTTTGCACAAATAGCCTATTTAGAAAATAGCATTAGAAGAAACACCGAAACTAGTAATATTAAATTTTAAGGGAAGAAAAGCACAAATTCACAAACCCAAGGACAGACTAAAAAATCCATATCTTTATACTCCTTCATTCCACTATATATGAATTTAGGAGCATTAAAATTCCTCATTACACGACCATATTTAGGAGGTGGGGGTTTTCCGTTGGTCACCGACAAGCACCTTCCACAATGCCATTCCCCTCTAGGATGACATACTGACTGGATAGGACCTTTACGATGTCATGAGATTTTTCCCCCCAGGTAACTGTCCAGTGGTAACAGTGCAACTTGCGATGTGCAGGTTAACCACACATCACGGGCTCGAGTCATGGCTCAGACAAAAGCCTAGTATTTAAGTGAAGAGGTGGAGCCATTACCCATCAAGTTTCGAAACATATGCCACGAACTCCCAGAGAATCATCGGTTATCCCAAAAAAACACAGCATGCGACTTATATGCAATAAGGTTAGTAATACTAGAAGAAAATATTAACATAACGGTTTAAAAAATTGTTTGACAATAGTGATCAGTCTTTTGAATGCCTTCTTCCTTACTTTTCTGAGGAGCTCTTAACGACCAATATAAGATCAATAAGTGTAAAACTTGAATACTTAAATAAATTTGAATTCCTAAATGTTAAGAATTATAAAATAATATGATCAGTGGAATGGTGTCAAACATACAGAAACATCCCAAAATAAAAGAGCCATGATACATGGAATGGAAATAGTAAAAAGACATCGTTAATTTGAACAAGTGTAATGCAAGGACTTGGAGGTGAAACATGTTAACTTGCAAGCAAATTCTAAACCTGCAAAAGTCAATGACATAGAGCTCCATGGGTGAAATCAGAATGCAACAGGAAATAATCTAAGTACGGAACTTAGTTCACAAACAACTCAAAGTGATTATAATCCCAATAAATGCTAATGTTGGCACAATTAATGCTCAATATTTCATTGGAAAAACAATGTTATCATTGATCGTACAGCAAGACAGTGGCAATAAGCTTAGTAGTTTTTACTTAAATCAACCAAAACATTATAAGCACTGCTAAGAAGAACAATTAAACCATTCTTATCCCAAAAAAAGTGAAGGAAATCACAATTTATTTATTTTTGGAAAGAGAGGTCAAACTCTGATGAAGTTAAGTCTTACCAAAAGTTTTGAAGGAATCAATCTCTCATTCTCAAAACGGATAAGAGCATAGTCCTGAACACTATATACGAATCCATTAATGCGGCAAGATTGATAATAATTCTTGTCATCTGCAACTTGAAGGACATCTCCAATCCAGTCAACATTTTGAGAATGATCAGATGATGAGCAACTACACTCAGCATCCTCATTGGTGGCTACAGTAGGTTCAGCAGGATTTATTTGTTCAACAGCTTGCTCTGTGTTTTTAGATTCATTACTTGAACTGTTACCTACATTTGATCTAGCACTGGATTTCCTAGCAAGACTGACCATGGGCTGAGTTTCATGAAACTGCTTTGATGGCATCGCGGTTGTGTTTGCCACCTCTGCATGGTCATTTGTTTGCAGGTGATTAAGAGCTTGAGAGGAATCAGATAAATGGTAAACTGTTTCAGGTTGAGCCTGAGGTTTCAACTCAACCACTTTATCTTCACAAGATCTATAAACCGATGAACCAGCAGAGGTAGAAAGATACTGATCACTGGAAGATACAGTCAGATCATTTGAACAAGATCTCAGGGAATCTTGACCCTCCATATTCTCTTTACCCGACAAAATAATATTTCCTCCCATTTCTTTTTCATTTTCCATCTGAGACTCAGATGGTAGATTCCTATCATTATTTGCCATATTAACCGGAGGAGAGTTCTTCAAAGGAACCTTCCCATTTGCTATTAACTTCTGTTGAATGACCTTTTCATATAGACCAGAAGCTTTCTTATCTGGTGATGATTGAACAGCTGATGAAATTGTAGATATTTTAGGAGCATTAAAATTCCTCATTACACGACCATATTTAGGAGGTGGGGGTTTTCCGTTGGTCACCGACAAGCACCTTCCACAATGCCATTCCCCTCTAGGAACTCCTTTTTGATTTGTCGTCTGGAGACATTTTAAGTGATACCCTTTCTCACAAGCATCACAAACAAGAACATTCTCAACCTCATTTACAGTTGACTTGCACATTTGGCAAGTTAAAGCCTTACTCATATAATCATGAGATGGGGGATTCCAGGTAGGCTGCTCAGAGAGACGCGGATGTATAAACTTCTGAACAACCTTGCTAATTTCAGCATGAGTACTGCTCAGAGGAGGAGACTTGACAAAGCCTGGCCCCTGTAAGCGTGGGTGACTAGTTGGTAGATTTCCAGCTGTGGTCTGAGTGATAAAGGGTCTAGATGCTGTCATTTGCAGTTTGGCATCAGCTCCTCCCTCAACTTTGTTACCTGTCAGCGCTGTCACCCTGTTATCTGGTCCTCGTTTAGCTGCTGGAACTGATGCAGGTTGCACCGACCAGGTTGGAGTTCTTATAGCTGAATGATCTCCAGAAGTTGCTATAAAAACAATATACTTATGATGAATCAGGCCAATATTAAGAATAAAAGGCTCAAAATTCAACAAACAACTCGATGGAAACACCAATTTGCACAGAGCGAGATCAGAATACTAATATTCTTTAAATGCAACTACTACAAGGAAATGTGGCAAGAATTAGTAGATGATTAAAAGTAGAATTAGATGGCTCCCTAAAATAATACTAAAATGGTGATATTTGGAATCATTTTCTCGAATGAGAAATAAGGATGCAGATCGGAAAGCATGCTTAATAAGGAAAGCATGTAGCATGCCCTTTTTAACTTGTTCGACACATGGTGCACGAATCAGACCAAGTAAAGCAATTGTCAACCACATGGTACCTCCATGCTTATATCCACGATTAATTTGGATAAGAGACCCCCATATGGAAAGTCAAAAAACAAATCCATGACAAATCTTTGAGCACTTTTGGAAGCTGGTAGAAATGTATTTTTGTTACCTTGAACTTGCAACATATGGGAAGATCCATTTGGTCTTCCATCCATTCTGAAACTCGGCCTGTCACCTCTGGGCAATGCAAAGCATCTCTTGGTAACACATCCGGAAGATCCATTTGGTCTTCCATCCATTCTGAAACTCGGCCTGTCACCTCTGGGCAATGCAACTAGAGAAGAATCCCTTACCGGATTACCTGAGACCACTCCACTAGAAATTACTGGCCTGACCTCACTGGTAGGCAGCTGATATGGTAATGGCAGAGAACATGCTGTAGTTCCATGGACCAACGGCGAAGCAGATTGGAAGCTTCCTGAGGGATTAACCACATGACTTGCTTTATTATGAGGAAACATGCGAACATGTGATGGACCACGGTTTTCATTTGTTGTAGCAATATTAGGTTGAGGCCGTTGAGATGAATATGCGGCAGCAGGTACAGAAAATTCCTCAGTTTTTTCCAACTAAAAGCACAAGGGGAAGACAAAGTAGACCTCAATGAGATGTATAAGCCACAACTCAATAAAAACAGTTTCAAGTTTGTTATACTGGAACTAGAATTCCTTAAATTGCCAGATTTCTCAATTGAAGCACAGTGAATATAACTTGCAAATCAAACTCAAGTTCTACATGCACTTCATATGTTCCCTGCCCCTCAACAACAATGCTGGCTTTAGCATTAAGGAATCTACAGCAAAGGCTTTAGGCCTCAACAATTATGAAGGCCCAATTCTTTTTGTTAGTAATGCATTAACTGCTCATTAGAAACTTGAGTATTTTAAATTTAAAAAGTACAATATTTTAATTTAAAAAAAGGGAAAGGAAACTTTGTTTTCAACAATTGAGTATTATTTAGGGAATAGGGAGTCTTTTGGTTCAAGAAATCCTGATAAGAAAATTGTATTTGTGTTGAACATAAAACCAGAGAATTTCATTATAAACATGTTTTATATAGAGAGAAATAATTTGATGAGAATGTTTGAAGAATATTTTGAGTTGCTTACTTCTAATACATTGCAGCTCAATTTTTTCACTTAAAATAGATTATAACAATTCAAAGCGTGTGCACACATTATAATTTTTTATTTAGAGTGACAAATCAAGAATACTAATGATGAGAATAAAAAAAAGGCATGGCTTTAATCATGGAAATTCCTTAAAACATAATAGCCATCCTAATAGCAATGGTTTGGACTTATTTTTCATATTAAAATCTTAAGGAAAATAGTATAAGTAGAAGATACTACAATCGGTAATTCAATCAGATAAACTGACTTTTGATTCTTCTTCAAAACTTATATCGCTTATAAAATAATGTTAACAGTTCATAAAATAACTGCCTTTGCAGGGGAAAATTAAAATTAAATTGATGAAATCTTACCTAAGATCAATGATGTCTTAAGAGACATTAAGTTGATTAGTTATATTATCAATTGAGATAGAATTATCATACCGACTTAAATTATAAAAAATTATTAACAACTTTACATCTCAAAAAAGTTTAAGAAAATAGGCTTCAAATATATACTACATATACATAAAACTTTATAAGAAGAACTTCCAAATTTGGCGTGAGGTCACAAATATAGTTGAGTCGCCCCTGCCTCAAAATTCAACTTTTATAAGCCATCTCGGGTGTGTTATTAGGATGGGAATCTACATGATATGTGTATACTAATCAAAACGTTAATTAGATTCCTACACTTGTAAAGAAGATCACAAGCTCCAATTCCACCATGCTGCTATGAGAAACACTTGGACAATTATTTTTTTCACTTATGGTTCATAATTAACAAATGAACACAATACCAATCTACTACTTCAAGAAAACAGCAAGCCTATGTACTCAATATCCTTTCTGCACATAAATTCATTTTGATTCTATCGGAATAAACATTGCCCGTCAAAAAGGTAAATAAGACTGAGATACTTGAACTAAATAACCTTGTTTCCTCCCCAAGGAAGACGTAGCAAAAAAGTTGACTTACCTTTTCTTTGGCCATCAGTAACTTCTCAGCAATGGACATTTTCGGAGGGCGAAACCCTAGCCTCTGTTCCTTCAGCTTATTAAGACCAAGATCCTCAATAACAGCACCAAAAGCATCTCTTGGTAACACATCCTTGGGTGCAAAGGTTTGGCATACCTGAGCCAACTTTTCCCTTGCATCAGCCATCACCTCCTTCTCGCAAGCAGTAGGAACCCTGCCTCCTCTTATCTTCCCCATTGCAGCAAGTACAAGTACCATTTCAGCAACCTTCTTCGTATTCTCAATCACCAGACCCCTCACCTTTTTCGGAGCAGGCTCTTCCAATCCCACATCGTCAGCCGGCCTTTTTTCTCCCACACCGTCAGATCCGAACTCCGGTTGAATCTCAACCTCGGAATCCATCAAACCCTAAGCAATCTTCACCGATGAAACAAGGAAAACGACACCGTTCGAAGAATTTCACCTAGAAACCGCTGCACAAAACGACAATCCTATCCTTAATACTGCACTTACAGCGCCTACAGAGTGCACAAAATTGTTAGTACAAAATATGGACTAAGGTAAAATAAATATGACACAATAATATCAATAAAAATAGAAAAATAATGACATCACTGAATAAGGGAAAAATTTTGGATCAAAAGGAACAACTGATATTATTAGAATAAAAAATTTTACATCATATAGGCACAAGTATAATACTCCCAGAACTTCTACACACATAAGAGAAATACTCTCTTTTGATTTTTTACCTTATTAAAATATTACTCACACTGTATTTTTCTTCACAAACTATTTTTATTAAATAATTTATGGTATACCTCACAGATAAAATACTCAATGTATTTTATTTTGTGACTTTTTCTTTTTCCTCTCAATTTTGATATGTAAAATAGAGGAGCTTAGCAGCTCCTTTTATTGAAAAAATTATACCCCATAGATGTCATTGGTGACTCTCTTTTTTTTTCCTCTCAATTTTGATGTGTAAAATGGAGGAGCTCAACAGCTCCTTTTATAGGAAAAATTATACTCTCATAGATGTCATTGGTGACATCACAAGGGAGACATAATTTCAACAATTGTGGGTATGTTGAAAACAAAAGTGGTAGCTTTTGTTGAATCACTTTTATGGGGCTGGACCCCACAAATCTCCCCTTCCAAACCCATTTCCAGAAGGAGGTATCTCTCTCTTCTCAGAGAGAGCTCAAGTTCTTTGCACAATTCAAATTTGTCTCTTGTCACAATCTTGGTTCGCATATCTGCAAGATTCTCATTTATAGAGATCTTTTTAATTTGTATAGTCAATATACTCAGTTTCAGTTGTAGATAGTGCAATGCACTTCTGCAACTTTGACTATCATGATATAGCTCCCCCTGAAAAAGTAAATAAATATCCAGTAGTGGATTTTCTGTTATTAAGATCACCAGCCATATCAGCATCTGTATAGTCTTTCAAGATTGAACTAGAGCCTCTAAAACACAAACATTCATCTGAGTTTCCTCTCAGATACCTGAGTATCTACTTCACAGCTTCCCAATGTTTTTTTCCTGGATTATCAAGAAATCTGCTTACAACACCAACTGTATGAGCAATATCAGGTATAGTACATACCATTGCATATATTAGACTTCTAACAACAGAGGAATATGAAAATTTGGTCATATTCTCTTTTTCCTCCTTTATTATTGGGCACATCTTCTTGCTCAGCTTCATATGACTAGCAAGAGGTGTGCTAACAGGCTTAGCATTCTTCATATTGAAGCACTCCGACACACGTTCAATGTACTTCTTTTGTGACAAATAAATCTTCCTTTCATCTCTGGGACGAGTGATCCTCATGCCCAAAATTTATTTAGCATGGCCTAAGTCTTTTGTAGAAAAAGACTTAGACAATCCATTCTTCAGCTCGCCCGTAATCAACATATCATCCACATACAGCAATGGGATGATAAAATCATTATCAAAAAATTTTTGTACAAACACACAATGATCTAAGGAAGTCTTCTTGTAGCCTTACTCCCCCATAACAAATTCAAACTTTTTGTACCACGGTCTAGGAGCTTGCTTTAGGCCATATAGACTTTTTTTGAATTTGCACACAAGAATTTTTTTACCTTTTACTTTGAAGCCCTCGGGTTGTTCCAAATTTAGACTAGCAGCCAGACCAAGAACTATATGAATGAAGGACATTTTCAAGACAGGTGAAAATATTTCGTCAAAGTTTATACCCTTTCTTTGACCGAATCCCTTAACAACCAATCTAGCTTTGTATCTGGGCTTCTGGTATGTTCTTCAATTTTAACTTTGAACACCCACTTATTCTTCAAAGCTTTCATGCCCTTAGGCAATTTTATCAACTCATAAGTATGATTCTCATGCAAGGATTTCATCTCATCTTGCATGGCCTCTATCCATTGACCCCTGTGTTCATCTTCTATAGCCTTCTTATAACATTAAGGTTCTCCCCCATCAATGAGTAGCATATACTCATTTATTGAATAACGAGATGAGGGAACATGTTGTCTTATGGACCTTGATGAATAACGACACAAGGGAACATGTTGTCTTGTGGAACTCCTAAGAGGAATATTTGATTCATCCACAACTTCATGAGCTGGAGGATCATTAATAACACAATTATTGTTATTATCAATATCAATATGTTGATCTTGAACATGATCCTGGGCATCGTTATGATCATCGAGCCTGCCAACATCATGCACACTTTCATGAGGCACTTCATCAAAATAAATCACACTATCAGTACTGGAGGATTCCAGCTTCTTCGCTTTCTCAATGTCTTCAATTGTTTGATTCTCCATGAAGACGATATCGCGGCTTCTCACAAGATTCTTTTCAATTGGATCATATAGCCTATAACCAAATTCATCAATTCCACATCCAACAAAGATGCATTGTCTTGTCTTGGTATCTAACTTTGACCTCTCGTCTTTTGGCATGTGTACAAATGCTTTGCAATCAAACACCCTCAAATGGTCATAGGAAACAACCTTGTCATACCAAACTTTGTTTGGAACATCACCTTGCAAAGCCACAGTAGGAGATAGATTAATCACATGTGCAGCGGACAATAATGCCTCCCCCCAAAAGGAGTTTGGCAACTTTGCTTCAGAAATCAAATATCTAACTCTCTCCATCAAGGTTCTGTTCATTCTCTCTGCCAAACCATTAAGCTGATGAGTTTTAGGAGGAGTCTTCTGGTGTCTAATACCTTGATGCTTGCAATATTCGTCAAACGATCCACAATATTCACCACCGTTATCAGTACGAATACATTTCAATTTCTTTCCAGTTTCTCTCTGAATTGAAGCCTGAAACTGCTTAAAAACAGCTAGCACTTGGTATTTAGTTTTCAAGATGTAGACCCAAAGTTTTCTCAAGCAATCATCAATGAAAGTGACAAAATAGAGGGCACACCCAAAGTCTTTGTCTTCATTAGACCACATAAATTAGAGTGCACCAACTCAAGCAACTCTATCTTTCTTGAAGGAGGGTTAGACTTGAAGGAAACTTTATTTTGCTTTTCAGCCAGGCAGTGCTCACACTTTTCTAATTTAGCACCTTTGCAATCTGACAACAATTTCTTCTTAGCTAGAACATTGAGTCCTTTCTCACTGATGTGGCTAAGTCTCTTGTGCCATAACGTTGAAGATTTATCATCTTCAACTGCATTCACTATATTAATACAAGTAGAAGTCGTAGTCCAGTATAGACCACAACGTTTTTCACCACGAGCCATAACCAAGAAACTCTTAATGAGTTTTCATTTTCCTTCACCGTTGGTACTGACATATCCTTCATCATCTAATACCCCAACAGAAATGAGATGCATTTAGTTCCAACACTAGTTTTTAAATAGATTGTACCAATACCAACCACTTTAGACACAGTCTCATTACCCATACTCACCTGGAGTATAGACAGAGAAAAAATATTTCCTAAATGTCACATGAGATGCGACACCAATGTTCACAACCCAGCTTGACTCATCACAAGAAATATTTATTAGATCAACATCAAGAACAATGAGAAGATCTTCGGTGGCAATAGTGGCAAGGCAATTTTCATGCCTTCTTCTTTATTTTTTTCTTTTTCTATGTTCTCCCTTTTCAATTTCTGGCAGAACTTCTTTGTGAACCCTTTCATACCACAATGATAGCACTCAACATTTTTAAGTTTGCCTCTAGATTTGCTCTTGCTGTGTTCTCTATTCAGCGAACCACAATTTTTGTTTCTCCCCATAATGACATTCTAAATGTTTCCCAAGAATCTGGTAGGGAACCAAGGAGAAGAAAACGTCATCAAATTTAATGCCCATTGCAGACAACTGGTTCATGATTTCTTGAAAATTATTCATAGAAGCAAGCCTTGAATTTCTTCATCAAATTTAATGCCCATAGCAGACAACTGGTTCATGATTCCTTGAAAATTATTTAGATGATCTGTCATCGGAGAACCATCAATATATTTTAAACTCAACATCTGCTTTATCAAGAACATTTTATTGTTCTCAGTCTTTCAAGCATACAAACTTTCAAGATGCTCCCATAGGGCACGAGCATGTGTTTTCTAAAAAATATGGTTCAACACATTATCATCAACACATTATCATTAACCCATTGTCTAATAAATTCACCGACCTGTCTATGCAACAGATTTCACTCTTCATCTATTTTATTTTCAGACTTTTTAATGGTAAATATTGGTTGATAAAAACTCTTAACGTAAAGTAGATCTTTCATTTTTTCCTTCCAAGTGGCATAATTAATGTCATTCAAAGTGACCATTCTACTAGTGTTGACTTCCATTATTTGTGTATAGTTAAAAGCTAATTAGCTACAGGATGAAAAATAAGTGCTTTCACAAATCATTTCACCTCAAGATTTATGACACTCCATAACTAACTAATCTGACTTTTATATACCTGATGTGAAAGTTCGGACTATGCTGCAACCAAAGAGCATACTCAGACAAAACCTCGACTCTAATACCAGTTTATTGAAAAAATATGGACTAACACGAAATAAATATGACACAATAATATGAATAAAAATGAAAAAATAACGATACCAAGAATCTTAAGTGGAAATCCTTCTAAATAAGGAAAAAACCATGGGCCAAGAGGAGCAATTAATATTACTATAGTAAGGAATTTTACACCATGTAGGCACGAGTACAATACTCCTAAAGACTTCTACACAAATAAAAGAAATACTCTCTTTTGATTTTTTTCACCTTACTAAAATATTGCTCACACTCTGGTACAATACTCCTAAAGACTTCTACACACACAAAAGAATTATCCTCTTTTGATTTTTCACCTTACCAAATATCATTCACACTCTATTTTTCTTCACAAACTATTTTTATTAAATAGCTTATGGTATACCTCACAGATAAAATACTCAATGTATTTTATTCTCTCTGTGACTCTCTTTCTTTTTCCTCTCAATTTTTATGTGTAAAATAAAGGAGCTCAGCAGCTCCTTCTATAGGGAAAATCATACCCCCATAGATGTCATTAGTGACATCACAAGGGAGACATAATTTCAACAATTGTGGGTATGTTGAAAACAAAAGCGGTGAATTTTGTTGAATCACTTTTATGGGGCTGGCCCTCACAAAAATCAGTAAAACAATCTTTCTTCCGACACAACAATACAATTTGAATCCGTATTAGTTCCTCGAGAGATCTGCCTAGACGAGAGAAAAAAGAAGCCATTGGGGGAACGGAGAATCAGAAACCTTAGAGAGAAAAACAAGGAAGAGAGCAAAGAGAGGAAGAGGAAGAGAGTGAAATGAGAAATATTTGAAAAATAACGGGAATTATGATTTTGTAAGGGTTAAAAATTATACCTTTCAATCTGGTAATTGAAGAAGAAAGGAAGAGCCCCTGTTTGAGTTGTGATGTGTTGTTTTTGACGGTGTAATTTGTGAAGTGTCTAATATAAGTGACTATGTGTGTGCGTGAGAGAGAAAGGCAGCAATGTCGAAGCAGGAGGAGAGACAGAAAAACAAATATAGGGAGCGCGACACTTCGAACCCCAGTTTAGTAATTTTACTCTATATTTCTTGACACTTGTTTGCACGCCCAATTTTGATGTGCATTTGGACATACATTTTTCAAATTTTATCTTTAAATAAATATTAATTATTAAAAATGTAATCTTTTAGTATTTTTAAGTTCTCATGTGAAAAATAAGTTTTTCGAATTTTGACTTCCAAAATTTTAAATTTTTTATAATAAAATTATACGTTCAAATACAATAACTAAGAAAATTCAAATTTTCAAGTTTCTACACTTTTGTATTTAAATTTATACTTTGCTCAATCATATCAAATTTATGAAGGAATCTTAATAGTTTAGTTATTTGGTTATATTATCTTTTTCCTCATTTGTTATAGTTCAATTTTCCATCTTGCATTGTCCTCTCTTTTTTTTACTCTCAGTTTTTTTCAAAAAAAAAAAATCTATCTAATTTGTCACAGCTTTGTAAATTTAAACTTAATATATATTAGAGTCTGAACATGATAATTTTACAGAAAATAATATTACAAAGAATACAATTATTATTACTAGTCTGTTGAAAACTTATGATGATTATATTGTATTTATATTCATCTCTAAGAATGACAAATACTTTTAAAATATTAAACTTATGAGATAAAAGTACTTTATAATTAAAGAGAAAATTCAACAACAAGAGTTTTAATTAACGAATCATTATTATTGCTAATGTTATAATATACGAAAGAAAGTATTTAGCCAAAAATTATGTATAGTCCTCATAACCACGTTAGCGATTTATTATAACATGGATAATGTATATTATATAATAAATTTATTTTATGCATAACTAATAAATATATCATTAAATAGTAATGTTATATAATGGTCATTCAATCAAGTGAAAAATGTTAGATCTTTATTATTTTATGTGAAGACAATTAATGTAAAATTCATAAATATTTAATGTGGAATAAACTTAGCCGGTTAGATTAGTCTTTTGATGGACGTACCAGATTAAATTTCAACTTCTACAATCTGATCTTCATTGCACCCATTGGGTTATCATATAATTTTCCATATTTTTTCATTACTGATGATCGTGATTACATAAGACTGAAGTAGAGATGTTGAAGTCAATTTTTCAATTAATGCTTCTGCCTTTTTTTGTGATAGAGTCCTCCACTTTAATCCCTTATTTGGATGGTTGTTACCCATTGTATTATATTATATTGTTAGTTTAAATACAATATTTATTTTGATTGTTATTTAAATTCTATTGTATT
This sequence comes from Solanum virginianum, assembly GCA_000787875.1. NCBI lineage: Eukaryota > Viridiplantae > Streptophyta > Magnoliopsida > Solanales > Solanaceae > Solanum > Solanum virginianum. The sequence continues at coordinate 50,669 of DF360489.1, forward strand.
GTATCGTTTAATTCCATTGTTATGTAACAACGAAAAGACTCATTATGTGTAACAACCAATTTGGTGTGATTGCATCGCTACTTTAATAACTTCTTCTCATTTTTTACTTTATTTATTTATTTAATAATTCTACCTCATCATTTACTCTATCTTTTCATAGTATCTACCACATATCCTACAATTCCTTGTAGGTTTACCATTCAAATTATGAATGTATGATATTTTGTAACGACAGAGCACAATACAATTTATCCAAACATTATAGTCATTAAAACAATGCAGTACCATACAATACAATACATATACAATACATTAAAGTGAAGGACTCTATCACAAAAAAGAACATAAGCATTAATTAAAAATTTCACTTCAACATCTTTACTCTAGTCTTATATTATCACGATCATCAATGATGAAAAAATGTAGAAAATTATGTGATAATCCTATGGGTGAAGTGAGGATCAATTTGTAGAAGTTGACCATTAATTTGGTACAAAGTATATAATATACATCATTGATACGCCCAAATTTACACTCCAAACAGGATAGTAAAGTGGTCGTTGATCAAATATAGAACTCAACCAGAGTTGAGGTCGATCCTACAGGAAATGCGTGAGAATATATCTATTATCACCGTTTTCAGATGTCATACCCATTCCTGAAACAAAAGTGCATAAAGTAAATAGAAGTTTTGGTTTTTTTTTCAAACTACTTTACTCGGGCATGCAAAGAATAAAGGCTTACCCTAATACGTTGACTCACCAAGGAAGAAATTATAACGAAGATTACTATGATATATACGCAAATCAATCTCGAGACTTACCCCATATTCGCTTATCTTATTGAGTTGTCATGGTTTCCACAACCCTAGTTGTGGGCTTAGCCTAATATATTCAAGGAATAAAAATCGCAACGATACAAGAATTCATAATACAAGACTTACTATCGAAGAATCGATGAATCCACAAGTTACAAGCTTGAATTTGATACACAAAATCCCAAAATCTTATGAAATCTCTAAGAAAATAATATTTTTTAAATATTTTCTAGCTCTAACTGTCCAAGACTAACTAAAAACAAAATAAAATAACTATTTATATATAAAGAAAATCTAATCCTAGTTAAAATAAAAAAATCCATCGGCATGACACGGATCACCAAACAGTCCGTGTGAAGGTAAACGAATCGTTTGACGGTTCATTTGGTTGCATTTCGTTTCTTCTCCAGCAGCATCTCCATGTGCCGATGGACGGGCCGTGTGAGTCTGAGCAGTCCCTGAAACGGGTTGTATCTTTGGCCTGAGCATTTTCCAGCTCTCCTTTGATGTCACAAACTAAGTCACGGACCGTGGTTGGTCACACGGCCCGTGACACGTCCAGTCTCACCTCACTTAGCACGAAATCTTCAACTTTCGACAGTAGGCGATCATGTCGCCTTAACGGCAGGTGGAATGGTCCATGTCACTCCAAACGACCCGTTTAGTACGTCGTCTGGCATCCCTTAACCCATTTTACTTGCTTTTCAATGGTGATGCCTTCACGTCACTTTGACGGCCCAACACACGGCCCGTCTCATTGCTAACGACCCGTGAAATTCATCGTCATGCTTGCCTTGGCCCTTTTACACTGTTACGCCACCCCACATGGCCAAGTGTGAGGCCACGAAGGACCTCACGACTCGTGGGAAGTCACAGAGCCGTGGAGGTCCACGTGGGCCCTTACTTCGCCTCAATTCTTCTCTAGTTGCCTAGGCCGCTTCCAAATACCCATATTTTAGCCTCTTCACATTCATTTTATCTTCCTTCATCCCTGTATCCATGCCTTAATAATTTTTCCTGAAAAACAACAAAAACAAACATCAAAATAACATATTTGCTTGAGAACGCGCAAAAATTCTTTGTTTAAAGCGTTATACAAGTCATATTTTTATGACTCATTAACACCCTCAACTTTGAATGATTACTTGTCCTCAAGCAATAACAAATCAACCAAACAATGCATAAACACAAGTGTTTACTCAGACTATGGATCGCCCCACAATATTTCCATGCATATGCCCCGCTAACAAGTTCAAGAATGTGCTCACACCCAAACGGACCCACAGAGATTACGAAAAACATTATGCATGCAAGGTCAGTCCATATATGATCAGGAATAAAGCGACCCCATTTAAGTTAGCAATCAACTGATGCAAAAGATAGTGCCCTCACCACAACGAAGTCTCACACTCAACGTAAACATGTAAAACAGAGACTGAAATGTAGTCACTCACTCTCAGAAATGACTTCCGGTGGACAGACACGCCTTGATCATGAACTTGCCCTTATTTAGGATCACATTAGGACTTTTTTGGCTTGTAATGTAGGCTCGGGCTCAGTATATGTAGGATCAAAGTGACTAAACGGCCTCTCCCAGACACTTGCTTCAACTTAGCCATTTGATTTTTGGTCACCAATTTTTCTTGCCCTTATTTTTCCACTTTCTATAGTATAGGAAGTGATTTCCGTGCTCATTCACTCAATTTTTATTCTTTTTCTTTTTCGCTCATTGTTTTGCTCATAGTCACAACCCATTTCTTTTTCTCTTTTATCACTTTATTCTTTTCCACACTTATTTTTTTTGCTCTCCCTACACTAGCCGCCTTCAACTTAAGCCTTTGGCTTGGGTTAAGGTTCACAATATCTTTCTAAAGGACTAGGGCCAACATAAGCTACCCTCAACTTAGGCTTTTGCCCTAGGTGGAGGTTCACAATGTCCTTGAAGAGACCAGGGCCAAAAAAGAGATCAACAGATAGATTGGGGAGGTGATTTAGGTGATTACAAAGATAAGGTCCATTTAGGCTCAACTTTTGGTTCGAAGGGACAATTTCATTTGGTTGGTCAATTTTTCTTGGCTAAGTGACTATTCAACAACAAAGGCCTAAGATCCCCTCCTAATCCAGTCATTCAAGTACTTCAGTGGGACTAACGGGGCAAGTACTGTCTCACAAGTGCGACAAACGAAATTATGTAATTAGCTCACACACACATGACACATCTTTTACACTAGTTGGTACTAAATCACATAGGCCTACTTCATTCATCGAAATGCCAACCATACACATATAATACTTACTACAATCATGCAAGTTAGTCGGGACGAGATGCAAATACATATGTACTTAGTATTTTAACATGGAACATCACAAAAATCAACACAAGGGCTACCCTAGACTTCTGTGATACTTATATTTACACAAACAATACGACCTAAACATGTCAGTTCTACTAGATAATACACTTATGAAAAAAGAAATATGGCAAGAAAAACTCTCAAGTGACAGGATTCCCCACCCGCTCCAAAAAGATAGTGTAATGCCCTCACTACACTATAACACAAGTGAATGAACAGATAGGGGATAGAGCATACCTGGGACGCCTTAGGAGTCAGCAGTGTCTATGGGATCGGACCCCTCTGGGGTATCATCATCAGCATATGTAGCACCCGGTCTAAAGGTGCTAATGGAGGCTTCTGCTTGTGCCGCCTCTTCGGCCAGCCATTCTCGTTCGCTTGTTCAGCTACTGCTTGGCGCTGGGCCCTGGCGGCTTTGCGCATCTATTGGTCTTCTTCCCTCTGTGGGTCACAGAGCGAACTCTTTTGGTGACCGTGGCGCTTATCCTTGTCCTTTCTCTTGAGCTGCTTAGTGGGTGGAGCGGGTGCCTTCGCTGGGGCTGGTGGAACACCCTATATCTCATCCAGAACCGGCGGCGTAGGGACATTGAATAGGTTCATACATGACTCTGGAGGCAAGGCCGGTGTAGAGGCCTAGCACTGTGCAGTCAACTTAGCAATTTGAGCCTTCATACCATTCACTGTCTGTACTCGATCCTTCATTTCGTCCCCAGTCATACTCCCAAACATGCTGTGGAAGTATCCCTCCAATGTGCTGACTTGGCTTTGCAGGGTGGTTATTTAGCTCCTAAGGGCGTCATCACGTTGGTCTATCACCCGCTGTGAATGAGACTGGATGACGTGGGGGATCCTATATACTATCTGATCAACAATGGCCTGTGTTTGCCGCTAGTCCACCACCAATCTGGCCAAAAACTTGTAAGACATATATGCATACCCTTTCTGCACTACAGGAGTTGCACCACTACCCTCAGGCTGCTCAGAAGCCATGCCTGATGGTTGGGCGGTGTAGACCTCAATTGGCAAGTGTTGCTGTAGAGGTACGGATGGGAAGTTTGTAGGCCCCCCTAGAGAATGTGTTCTACTCCTCATGAGCGGGTTTTGGACATCCTTGATCAGGGCAATGTCGGCTACGCCCTTGGGGGCTATTCTCTTGTCCAAAAAATGAGTAGTGGGAACACCAAGCTATTTGCACAGGGCACGAACCAGGCACGGGAAGGGCATGCCAGCTCTCTCAAATAAAGCTTGGTCTCACATCTCAAAAGCAATGATTCATCCCACATTTATTCTGAATCTGGACATTAGGTATGTTATAAGAGAAGCATGCGAAGGCTGGAGTAGGTTATCGTTTCCTGTGGGCCGCAACCTGGCTCGCACCACCGATCACCAAAATTTTGCAGCAAATGTCAATGATGCTTTGGCAATAGGACACTTGGGATCCGTAACCCAAGGCGTCTCCGCCCCCTGAATGGCTATTTGCTCTGTAATCCAACCCAACAGAGCAGTCCTTGATGACGAGTCAAACATCCGCACCGCATTCATAATCTACATGTGTCTATCCATAAACGGGGTATTTGGAGGAGCTTGGTAGTCTGGCCCAAATAGGAACTGGTTAATGATGGTTTCTGATATATTCACTCGAGTACCACGCACCGTTACATGTGACCTTGGGGATCTGGTAAGGGCAGCCTGTCTCTTCACCTTTTTGAATTGGGTACCGTCCGCCGAGTTTAGTAGACTAGCGACATAGTTGAAATAGGACTCTTCAACAATGGTGTCACGACCCTACCTATGGGCCGTGACTGGTACCCGTTTGGGCACCTGAACGACACTATCAACCCTAACTCCGGTTTTGGTTACTATTCACTTATAAAATTTTCGGTAGAGTTTCCTCTGTTTTATTGACTAACCACCTGCAACCAGAAGAGTCCTAGCATACAGTTCAAGCATACCAATCTACACCGATATATTTACGGGCCGATAAGGTCACCGCTGCAGTTAAACCGCCCAATAACACAGCATAGTTACATGGTACCCAAACCGACAGTCATAGCTCGCATACTCAATGTATATACAATATATATATATAGACTTTCTAACGTGACCCATGCTCACAGGATGTCCACAAACCTCTATATAAATAAATTGAATCATAAAATGGGACAGGGCCCCCGTCATACCCTCAAATGAATAGATTACGCAATACCAAAATAACAAGTATACCCAAAGCTGGCTTCGGAGCAAAGGAGCTCTTTAAACCACTAACAGAAGTCCTAAGCTGGTGGCCTGCTGCTCTGATCGTCTGTGCCTACATGACATGGTACAGAGATTGGACCGCTCGGGATATCAAGGCGCGCACACTGAGGCCATATACTCGACTGCTCGGATCACGAGTCACGTCCGCTCAGAGTATACCTTGGGCTGCTCGAACCACGAGTCAAGCCCACTATAGATATATTTTGGACTACTCGGACCACGACTCACGTCCGCTATAGATATGTATTGGGCTACTCGGACCACGAGTCACGCCCCCAAAAGACGCGTGCTGGACCACTAAGGATCACAAGTCGCGCCCAAGCACAATACCATCATCAGAGCATATCAAGAGCCATACCATCAATATCACAAATCCAAACGATGAGCATAATAATCATACACCAATTTAGCACTACTATTCAAACTCGCACCGTTTGCAAACTTACCAAAATTTCATACTTTTTAACTTACTCGAACTTTTCCCAATTCATAAATTTATCAAACATCCACTATCTACCAACTTATCAGGTTATACATTTAAGCACACAAACTCACCATAAATCATACGTTCAAGCACAAATTTCAACAAAGTACAGTGTATGACTTAGAACTCTAGGTTTCGAAAACTAACCGGCAACTTAAAAGTAAGATCACACTAAAAAAACAAATGATTGACTCAACAGGATAGCAAAAACCTTGAGGCATCTACCAAATATTGTCGCTTTAACTATTAACTCGAGAGAAAACAATAGGGAACTAGATTATATACTTCTAATGCTACCACAATGTCATAAGACATTTCATAACATTCCCTATGTTGTATAAATTAAAACTTCCAGAGTTCCACAGTAGGTTACTAGCATATATGTATTGTAAAAGAATGTATTTAGCAAAGTTTCAAAGACAAAGTATGGAACCAGCACAGTGAAAGCACATACCAACGCACTGTCAATTAAATACTTAGAACTGATGAATAAGAGAGAATTAGTTTATGACTTCTAAGACCATCAAACATATTTTAAATTACTTGAAGCTAATGAACCAGAGCAGCGAGTTCTACAACAACTAGAAAAAGGCTGGCAGGTCTCTTAATTTAACCATAATAAAGATATGTTTGTCTAGACTAGAACAGACATAAATTAAGATAAAGCTAATATTAAAAGTGCCAGGGCACCAAAATTCTGCGACAGTCAAGAGATTAGTCCCCAAATTTCACTAGAATTGAAGAACAATCATAGTTTCCAAAAGGATTTGAAGCTTGGCACCAGAGACAGTCACCACACTGGGCAGTGCATGCATGTCCATTAACAGTTAATCCCATCTTTTCTAGCTGCGAGTCTTTTGCATAATTAATAGATCTCTATTATTTTTCTTAAAGGTGTACTTAACCTTAAATTTCCCTGTTTAACCCTGGGTAGACAAGAACATGACCAACTTTCACAACAATGGTAAGAAATGGACATAAAACATAGTTAAACTTGACCAACAAAAATATGGGATCTTCCGAGACTTATAGAATTTTCCACGTTTAACTAAGTCATGCCGAAAAATAAAATGCTTTACATACCTCTCTTTCTTTATTAAACCAACTCCAAAGTCAAACCACTTCAACTATGCTTTCGAACATCCAATGTCTACAAACATTACAAATATGTCATGGTTAGATTTTATTACGGACTTTAACTTCTAACTTTTTCTCCAAGACTTTGTAGAAATTTTGCCAGCATTTCCCCTTAAATTTGGCCATCCCGGGGTTCCAACTTGACCCCTTTTAACCAATTAACAACAACAATAATCACAGAACTACAAGAAGCCATTTCAAACCCCGAAACTTCATTAACTTGCTAACGAACCTTATTTCATACTAAAACTGAAAAACAAGCCCGCAATACATTATATACATACTCAACATGTTCAAATACTTCTACAAGCTTCAAGAGTCCAATTATATCCTTCCCGCGTCAAACGAAACCTTAAAACGCTAAAACGCAATACTTCACATTCTTACCAAATTATGAAAATCTATATCAATGTGATGCACAACACACCGATAGAAACCTTAAAACGCTAAAACGCAATACTTCACATTCTTACCAAATTATGAAAATCTGGACAGCCTACAAGTTATGTATATCCTTGACATACTCAATCAAGTCTATAGACCCCAAGAACCGCAACACAACACTCTAACGTCCAACATAGGTTCCCAACGTCAAAACGCAATAATTCTTTACTACAAAGATCCAATTCCAATCAACCAATTCAAGAATGCATACCAACCATTTCCAATGCTCCTTTTACCCTACAAGAATCATTTTTATACTAAACAAACATAATTACAAGGTTTTAAAACCACACAATTCCATAAACCCGAAATTCCACAATTTCCAACTCAACTATCCAATCTTGTAATTCATTTTAAACAACAATTTTCATGGTTTTTCTTGCACTATAACACTCACAAGCACCCATACTAGCTTTAATTTAAGTCAATTTAGAAGAAAAGTTCACATACCTTAATACTCCTTCAAGAAGTTCAAATCGCAAACTCCAAATTTCTAGGCAATTCCTCGACCAACCAACGCTTCCACGATACCTGGGGGACTTGATATACTAACCTTGAAGTGTTCAAATACTTAAAAAATTAAAAAATCACAATTTTGTGCCCAGGCACTGTTCACCCAAGAGGGTGTTCAGTTTCCAGCTTTCTTTCCCAAGTTTGCTTGTAGTCTTGAATATGTGTATGTGTACACACATATGAACTTACACATATAATTATCTTTACAATATTATCTCTTTGCTTCGAAATTTCTAAAATAAATACATAACTTTCGAACTTTCCAAAAAAAATAAAATTGAAATGATGGTTCCAACGCACAAAAATACGGGTTCTAACATCCTCCCCCCCTTAAGAACATTCGTCCTCGAATGTAATACTAACCTTATAGTTTTCCACGTCTATACCACCACCTCCAACAGTGAAATAGCTTACAATCATATAGGGCGCCTGACCAGGAAAATGAAGTAAACCTACCCCTCGGCACTACAATATTACCCGACTATTCTAATCCTGGTTCTCTTGGGAACTGAAATTGAACTAACTTCCCTTGACTATTAACCTTACATAATAAGAAACTTACCAATTCATATTCATAATTACATCCAAATCCGTCATATCTAGCTTTATCAACTTAGCCCAAGTTCAACGGTCACAAACAGATACTGGCAATTCCCATAAACCTTACTAACAAATAGGTTCACCTCTTGGTGTTATAACCTCACAAGGCTCTATTGGTTCAGACTCTTATCAATGGAGCAAACAACCAACGGTGTAATATACGATAAAGTGGAACTAGGATTAATTAACACACACATAGCCCAAGGGCAAATAAATACTGTACCTGGGAAAGCATTAGGTGATGCCTCCTGGTCCTGCCTACTAACTAGAGCATAGATGCGGCGTCTACTGGGGATTAGCGGGGGTGTACTTTGTACCGGCCGAGGAGAATATCTACTCTGCTCCTGCGAGGGTAGTCTGTCCTGAAAATCCCCTGCCGAACCGGATAACCTGGCCCTTTTGGGCGGACCTCTATCATCTGCCCTCCCCATCTGGTGCCCTCGACGACGACTCTCCATGCCCTGGGCGTGGGCCTGGATGCAAGCAATATCCATCCCAGGTTGGGCAGCCATCACTAGACAACTATCAGCATAATATGAATCCAACCCCATAATGTAGCAATATATACGATCGGACATGCTGGAAACATGAACCGGTGCATAACGACCCAAAGAATAAAATTCCAAATTATACTCTCGGACCGACCGACCTCGTTGTCATAGCATTAAAAACCTGTCCTCCCTGGCACGTCTGATTTCGGGAGGTAGGAAATGAGCCAAGAATGCCTCTATGAATTCACTACAAATCGCAGGCGAAGCACACTCACCCCTAGATAACAACCATGCCTCATACCAGTTAGCTGCGACATCCTGTAGTCTATAAGCTGCCAATTCCACAGACTCAATATCAGATGCTCCAACTACCCTTAGGGTCCGCTGTACCTGCCGTAAAAACTCCTGGGGATCTTTAGAGGTTTTGGACCCAAAAAATTCTGGGGGTCCATAAGCTAAGAAATCACGAACACGGATACTGTCTCGACGAACCACCCGACTGCTTCCAACTTCCTGCCTGTGGGCCTGACGTACCACAAGCTGGGCCAATAACTGCACTGCTTTCCTCAGCTCTCCGATCTCTGCACCAAACTGGGGAGTTGGAGGTTCTGGAATTCTGACCTCCAGAGCTGGCGGAGTAACTGACCCCACTGTCAGGGGTATAGTCTTTGGCTCTCGCTGATCACGAGCTCTAGCAGCACCCCGACCTCGTTGGGCCCCACCTACTGCTGCGGGCTTACCTCTGCGAACCGCTGGTTCCTTCTGCGGTGGCATATCTAAAATCAAAATAGTTTCCTCAGGGGGGTGATTCATCCTACTGACATTGATCTAACGCATGAGCTAAGATCAGAAAAAGGGTGACATCTTAAATGTCCTGTAGCTTCTTGTTTATAGATATGGTGCACGACACACCGATAAACAGGACTCTACTAAACACGGGCTGTGGACACTCCGAGGACTAATAGCTCTGATACCACTTCAGTCACGACCCAACCTATGGGCCGTGATTGGTACCCGTTTGGGCACCTGAACGACACTATCAACCCTAACTCCGGTTTTGGTTACTATTCACTTATAAAATTTTTGGCAGCGTTTCCTCTGTTGCAACCAGAAGAGTCCAGAGCGTTTCCTCTGTTGCAACCAGAAGAGTCCAGCATACAGTTCAAGCATACCAATCTACACCAATATATTTGCGGGCCGACAAGGTCACCGCTGCAGTTAAACCGCCCAATAACACAACATAGTTACATGGTACCCAAACCGACAGTCATAGCTCGCATACTCAACGTATATACAACATATACAGACTTTCTAACGTGACCCATGCTCACAGGATGTCCACAGACCTCTATACAAACAAATTGAATCACAAGATAGGACAGGGCCCCCGTCATACCCTCAAATGAACAGATTACGCAATACCAAAACAACAAGTATACCAAAAGCTAGCTCCAGAGAAAAGGAGCTCTTTAAACCGCTAACAAAAGTCCTAAGCTGGTGGCCTGCCGCTCTAATCGTCTGTGCCTGGCGGGCATGAACGTAACCCCCGAAGGAAGGGGGGTCAGTACGAAATATGTACTGAGTATATAAAGCAGAACATGCAGCAAAAAGGAAAAAACAATAGAATTGTAAAATCTATACATGATTGAGATGATAAAATATTTATTTCCCAAAATGCAAACGAGACAATC
>DF360488.1:13786-61457 GCA_000787875.1 Solanum virginianum
AATTTAATTTACATAGTCTACAAAGCCTCTAGATAAGGAAAAGTATCTGATAAGGGTCAGGACAGGCCACACCTCGACTAACTATATAATACAAAATTATAAGTTCTAAACACACAAAGCTCCAAAGCAACCTGGAGTTTGGTAACATCAGCTGGATATCCTGTACTCCTTCTGGGGAGATCTACTAGCACCTGTACCTGCAGTATGAAATGCAGGTCCCCTGTAAGGGATGTCAGTACGAGATAATGTATTGAATATGTAAGGCAGGAATATACTGTATATGAAGTAACAACTCAGATAAAACTATGCACTGGTGTAGGATAAGAGACCACCTTTAGTTATAATGGGGGATCATGTACTTTATGTTCTTTTTTTTACTTTACCTTTATTGTATAATCTATGCACAACATGTAATACAAATGACCAGCTAATCAGTGGTAAATTTATATCGGGATCGTCCTTGGCTAGGCTTTCTTTAACCTCTTGGCTACCCCCGTGATAGGATTGACCCTGGCTAGGTGATTCTTCCACCCCACGGATTACCACCCATCAATAAGCAATATACTTTACCTTTCAATTACCTTTGAGATGATTCTTTTGGTGGTCACAATATTGGAGCTATAGGACTGTAGATGTAGCATGTGATATGTAGATAATCATTCAAGACAATATGATCATGAAAAGAGTATGTTACACAAATAATGAAATGCATATGAGATGAAATAACTCGCGAACTTTATTTAGCAACAAGAACCCATGTAACTTGGTATCCATGTACGCATACAGATTTGAAGGTGACTATGTATGGGAGCATATGAACATGTGGTAGAGTGTAGACATGGTTAATAGTTGTGTCAGAGTTAGTAAGTGCTTTTATGTGCCAAGGAAGAATCTAGACTTCGTTCCAAGTAGTACGAAATTGAGTAGCCTTACATACCTCGCTGTGACCTCGTTATTACCTCAAGATAACCTTCTCTTCCTCCGAATATTTATCTATAGTATAGTAGGTGATAAAACTAGCATTAGTAGCTAATAGATAAATCTTGGCAGCCCAATCTCATAAAAAACACACGGGCAGCAAGCGTATAATTATAAACCCGAGAGTATTCTTTCAATCTTTCTGCCCCTAATCGTATTTTCTAATACACATTCTCATATACATATCATGTGTAGCCTGTTTTAGTGCCATAAAAATCTTACAACAGCCCACAAATCACAACATATAACAATTCTATACAACATACAAATAAGCGGCATAACGTTACATCCCTTCGCTACATTTCGACATCGACAATTTCAAACCTGTTCCATCTTTAACCAAATAGTCCCCACCATATATACACATAAAACTATAAAATAGTTCAGAAATAGTCCTCAAAATAGGTGTAGGATGTGAGACCATAGTCCTCAATCAATCAGCCCATAATTTCTACAAACAACACACTTAGGATAACACGTTAAACCTCGATTGTTTATGTATAACCAAATAATGCAGCAACCTTTATACATCATTACAGAACTCAAACAAATTAAGAAAAGCAATCTTCTTTCATAATCAAGCCAACCAAGAAGAGAAAATCTCCCAAATAAATAAGAAAAGTATATAACAACCCTTGGAACACATGCTCCAAAAGTTTCAGTATATACCTAACCAACATAGTCTCTTGTTTTTCATAAGAAAACCTTACTAAACATATAAGTAAACTTACTTACCATTACCTTCAAGGTGTAAGGGTTCTCCAAGAACCCTAAAAGTCTCCTTGTGGCTGCTTTGCAAGGTTAAGAAATTATAGAGAGAAAACTTGTGAAAGCTATTGTTTTTTCCAAGTTAAGAATGACTTAAAGGTGCTACTTGTAAGCCTTTTTAAAGGACCCTTTCGATGACTTTCTTGTGTGGTTTAAGCCTCATATTGTCAAGGTGGTAATGCAGCAGCTTGTCCCTTTCACTTGGGCCTAATTAGGTTTCAAAAGTTAATGGGCCTTGGCTGCCCATTTTTTTAATTTCTCTTCACTTAGTTTAGGCCTAAATAGTCAAGTGGGTTGTGATGTACTTGGGCCTTTTTATATTCTTCTTGGGATAAAAATATAGTCCATTTTTAATGCTAAAACATGAGCTAAATTTACACCCTTAACATGTACTTTATCTATAATCGGACTTGGACAGATTCGATGTCGGGCTTCGTCTACATCTAGCTAACAAATTTAAGCTAAGCAAGTAGGTGACTCACTACTAGCTTCCTAAGTCCTACAAGAACCTTACTTCTATCACTTTGTTTAGGGCCTTGATCTCCTCAATTTGACATAAAACTTGTATACACTCGACTCTCTTAAGCGTTAGATGTACATATCACCCTCTAATACGAGATTCAAACACTTTTAAAAATGGGCGCTAATTTGACCAAACCATATCATGTTTCATGTGTATAGGACTAGTACATGTAAGATGTGAGGTGTTACACCTAGGTCTATTGAACCTTGTCTCAATATCCTCGGTATACCTAGAACAAAAGGTAAAAGTGTCTTCAGCTATATAACCCTTGGCTATACAACCCTCTCCTTGTGATTTATTCTGTACATAGGGCTTACAATGACCTAATTCCCTAGAGAATTAATATACAGTAAGTGTATGAACTATTAAAATAACCATAATATAAATATCTATAATTTAAAAATGCTAATGTTTCTAAAAAACACATAATTTTAAATTAGAAATGTTAGTGTTTTGGCTCTCCACAGAATACATGTCTCTGTACTGCACTGGACCTCTAAGTTTTGCTTCTTCTACTAGATGAACAGATAAATGAACCATAACCGTAAAGAATGATGGAGGAAATAACATCTCTAGGTGGCAAAGAGTGATTATAATGCGTTCATGGAGAATATCAAGCTTCAAAAGATTCAAAATTTTGCTAGATAGGGATCTAAACAATGATCAAAATGCCACCAAACTGTAACTACATGGTCTAGCAACACATTACGAATTGCTAATGGTAGTAACTATTTTTAAAGAACATGGCTATCATGACTTTTCAACCCAGAAATATTTTTTTGTACCAAATCAACACATCCAGAAATATTACTTGACTAGCAATCTGGTACTTTAATATTCTTCAAAGTTGTAAGAAATAACTTTTTGGTGTCCACCTTCTTTTTGACATCAGTCATCGAAATTGAGTAGCCATTCTTCAAAGTTGTAAGAAATAACTTTTTGGTGTCCACCTTCTTTTTGACATCAGTCATAAGTGAAAACACAGCAAGGTTATATGATCCATTATCCTTCAGCCAAAGATCATGCCTTATTCACATTTCTCTTAAATTCTTTTGGGCATTAACATTATCTTTTGATTTTGATTTATCATCGAGTAGTGTATATATGATATTGTCACATATATTCTTTTCAATATGCATAAAATCTAGATTATGAAGCAACAAGTTAGACTTCCAATAAGGAAGTTAGAAGAATATACTTCTTTTGTTCCATTGTTTAGTTGCTCGTCTAGATCTTTTCCTTCTACCATTCTGACTCAGCTCCTCTCCCTTCAGCAATTTGTCTCAAAATATCAGATTCTGATAATTTTAATGGTGGATCTCGCTCTTCTGTACTTCTATTGAAGCATACTCGATTGAATCTCAACATATGGTCTCTTCTAAAAAAATGTCAATGACCCATAAAATATCACTTTTTACTATAACGAAGATGACAAGGTTTTGTGTCAAAGTTACAAGTTGGACAGGCAAAATCAGTATGTGTGTTTTAGCTAGATAAGATACCTAATCCAGGAAAGTCACTAGTTGTCCACATAAGAGCTACATGCATTCTAAAAGTTTCATTCAATGATGAGTCAAATGTTTTTAGTCGCGGATCCAGGATTTGAACATAGTGAGTGCTTTATTTTTTTAACATCAAGTCGATCCTTCATTAGTATAAGTGCAAAGGTTAATTAATTTGAACACAATCGTGAACATGTTTAATATTATTATTAGAAAAAAAAAGCTTTTGAGTCACAAAATATAATGTACTCGATGACTTTTTCATATTTTGAAATTAAAATAAGTTATAAATAGCATCCCTTATACTTGCGAATATCTTATCCTTTACATAGCGATTAAACAACTTTATAAATATGTAAAAATTAGTTGTTAAGTTGTTATATAGTTTGGATGAGAAAATTTGTGATTCCATAAAGAAAAGGTGGGGCATTAATTTAAAAAATTAGAGCATGTACTTAATATTTTTTTTTATATTTTGTAACTAAAATAAATTGTTAGTTGTAAATTTGTAGTTACGCATTTGGTTTAGAAATTATTAAAGAGGAACTAGAAGTCTAGAATTAGGGAAAGAAAATTCCAATTAGAACATGTACTTAATAATTATCTTTTCATATTTTGTAACAAAAATAATTTGTTAATTATAAATTTGTAGTTATGCATATTTTGTAACTAAAATAAATTGTTAATTACAAATTTGTAGTTATGTATTTGGTTTAGAAATTATTAAAGAGGAACTAGAAGCCTAGAACTAGGAAAAGAAAATTGCAATTAAAAAGTTTTCTTGAGGAGGATTGATCCCACGACCTTGAGGTACCCTAAGCTTCAACACCCACTTTTCAACCAACAAGCTAAACCTAACAGTTGTTCATTAGGTGCTTATTCATTAAATATATAAATTTAATAGTATTTTTCATATACAAATATACATTTTATGTCGGGGTCACTAGGTGCTCGAGCACCCACAAATGACCACGTGGGTCCATTCCTGAATGTTTCAACACCATCATTTCATAACTCATGCAATTCCTTCACAAGTGGTTGTAAGTACACATCTATAGTATTTCTGAGTATTTGCTTGCCTGTAATGATCATTGATAAGATAAAGGAGGTGTGTTTCACACACATCCAATATGGAAGATTGTATAGAATCAAGAAGACTGGCCAAATACTGTCGGTACAACTCATTGTTCCAAACGACAACTTAGTGGGCTGAGCATTTCTTCATCTAGCTACGGTGAATCATCCCCAAACTATACCTATTTACATAAGAAGGTTGGACGTTTGGAGCTCCAATTAGAAGGAACCTTGGCTGCGCTCAAATGTTACATGACATCAAAGGATGGGGGTTCCTGAAGAATTTACTAATTTATTTGCTCAACCACAGGTAAGAAGTAAATATAGTTTGTACTTCTATTACAATCAGTTTTGGTCTGTTTAATACAATTGTGTTAGTATGTCTATCCCACATCGTGGGTGGACAAATTTGTAAAGGGGTTTTTTCCATATAAATGAAAGTCTAGTTTTAGGAATTAAAACAGACCTCTCACTTTCCTTCTTATCTTCTAAGGCATTTGTTCTTCTTTCTCTCTTGTAGTATTTCACTTGTATTCTTTGGAGTGAAATAAAATTGGTTCAGTTGTGTCTGAGGATGTAGATAAAAATATTTTTTTTACTGAAACTCATAAATTCGTTATTCTTTTTATTTATCCTCTTTTACTATTTTTAGCAGTTTTTATTTTGGAGTAGTAATTGTGAAATAATCACACTCTACCCTGTTTGCTTCTTCAACAATTGGTATCAGAGCCAAGATTTTATCTGAGTATGTTCTGTGATTATAGAATAGCCTCATCTTCCACATCAGAAAAGGAACTAGAGACTCAGAGAGAGATCAAAAGAAAAACTCTGCAAGGAGAAGGCGAAACCTAGTGTTAAGATATTTTTTCTTAGTATGCTCTGTGGTTGCAGCATAGTCTGATCTTCCACAATAGAAAAGAATTATCTTGGTTTGTGCAGTCAGCTATTAAATAGTATCTGTAATACAAAATAAGGGAGAGAAATAAAAAAGTATCTAGCTCAGACAAGCCACAGGGGTCCACCTCAAGTGTCGATAATACGTTGTTGGTATCTTCGCTTATGTCAAGAATTCAGACAAATGCGAATTTTGCAGTTGAAATTTTTGACTAAATAGGACAGTTTGGGATGTGGAAATATGAGGTCGAAGATGTTCTTTTTCAACAAGGATTAGATCTTGCTCTAGAAGAACAGAAACCAGACAATATAGGAGATCCAGATTGGAGATACATCAACCATGTTGATTCTGGTATCATTCGATCCTTCCTTGGAAGAGAATAGAAGTATCCATTCATAAAGAAAACTTCTGCTAGTAAATTGTTGAAGACATTGGAGGATAAATTTTTGAAGAAAAATATTCAAAATAAACTTTACATGAAGAAAAGAAAATTTTACTTCACTTATGTTCCTGGTAGCACAATGAATGATCATATCACCAGTTTCAACAAATTAGTTATAGATTTTCAAAATATGAATGTAACATTTATTTATGGTGATCTAGCATTGATGTTGTTGACATCTCTTCCTAATGAGTACGAGCACCTTGAAACTACTCTGCTTTATGGGAGGAATGAAGTGGATGAAATTTTTCTGAAAGAAGTTTGTTCAGCTTTGTAATGAGAGGTCGTTCTCATAATCAAATGAGAACGAAGAAGGGGAGATCTAAGTCAAGATCATCTAGACCCAACAAAGATGAATGTGCCTTTTGTCGAGAAAAAGGCACTGGAAGAAAGATTGTCCAAAGTTGAAAAAGAAGGCCAATGGAAAAGCTGTCATGGATTCTAATGTAGCTGGCTGTGATGATTCTGTGTCCAAAGTTGAAAAAGAAGGCCAATGGAAAAGCTGTCATGGATTCTAATGTAGCTGACTGTGATGATTCTGATTTCTGACTAGTTACAATGGAGCCATCCACATCATCTGATGCATGGTTGGTGGACTCAACTTGTAGCTATCATATATGTCCTAATCGGGATTGGTTTGTTGATCTACAAGAAGGAGAATGTGGAGTTGTTCACACTACAAACAGTAGCCCTCTTACTGTATATGGTGTTGGTTCAATTCGATTAAAGAATCATGATAGATTGTGTAGGACATTGATAGATATTTGGTTTGTACCAAATTTGAAGAAAAATCTCATCTCTGTAGGAGCCCTAGACTCAAAGGGGTTTAAAATCACTGCAGACAATGAGTGATGAGAATATGCTCTGATGCACTGGTAGTAATGAAGGCTATTTGGAAGGACAATAATTTTTACCGCTATCATGGTAGTACAATTATTGGGACAACAACAATAATAACCAGTGTTGATAAAGAGACAGAGGCAACCAGGCTATGACATATACGCTTGGGATATGCAGGAGGAAAATCTTTGAAAACCTTATCAGATCCAGGATTGTTGAAAGGTGTTAAATCTGGATACTTGGATTTTTGTAAGCATTGTGTGAAAGGAAAGTAAATAAGGGTTAAATTAGGAACAACTATCTATAATACGAAAGGTATTTTGGATTATTTTCACTCTGATGTTTGGGGTGCTTCCAAAACACCTTCATTAGGGGGGAAACACTACTTTGTAACCTTTGTTGAAGATTTTTCACAAAGAGTATGGGTGTATATGATGAAGACTAAGGATGAAGTATTGGGAATATATTTCAAATGGAATATGATAATGGAAACTCAAAGTGGCAAAAAAGGTCAAGTGTCTTTGCACAAACAATGACGCAGAATACAAAAATAATCTTTTCCAGAAGCTTTATGAAGAAAATGGTATCATCAGATATTTCATCTTCAGAAATACACCACAACAGAATAGAGTGGTAGAATGCATGAATCAAACTTTTCTGGGGATGGTTCAATGTATATTGTCCTACACTGGCTTAGGCAAAGAATTTTGGGCTGAGGCAATAACATATGCGTGCCACATAATAAATCATTTGCCATCTGCTGCAATTGGTGGGACAACACTATTTGAAAAATGGTATGAAAAACCTGCTGCCGATTACGACTCTTTACATGTATTTGTCATAAATGCATATTATCATGTGAAAGAGTCAAAATTGGATACAGAGCTAAGAAGGCTATCTTTATGGGAATTACTTCTGGAGTCAAAGGATATCGCCTATGGTGTCCAAAGACAAGAAAAGTAATATTTAGTAGAGATGTTACTTTTGATGAATCTGCTATGATGAAAAAAGATACAGATGAAGATACAAAAGTAACTGATAGTGCTTCAAAGCAGGTGGAGTTTGAGGAAAAATTTATTTTTCCTTCACAAAAAGCAGATGAAGAAACAAATGATGATTTGGAAGAAGAGCCAGTTGAGATGCAGGTTCCAACTCACGAATCTGAACAACAACTTAAGTTAATAGCAACCTATAAACCCAAAAGAACTGTGAAGAAGCCTTGCGTCTCATAGAGATGATGACATGTGCAACCTCAGTCATTATTGATTACATTCTAAACACTTATAAAGAAGCTATCCAAAGTGGTGAAAAAAAGTGGAAAGTTGTAATGAATGAGGAAATGAAGTCCCTTCATCAAAACAATTCATGAAAACTGGCCAACCTCCTGAAGGGCAAGAAAGCAATTGGGTGCAAATGGGCATATCCAAAGAAAGAAGGATTTCCTAACCAAGAAGATGTTCGCTACAAAGCAAGATTGGTAGCCAAAGGATATTCATGAAAGGAGGGAATTGATTATAATGAGGTTTTGTTTTTTCAGTAGTGAAACACTCTTCCATTAAAGTTTTGTTGGCTTTGGTAGCGCAATTGGATTTAGAACTAGTTCAGATGGATGTAAAAATAACATTTTTACATGGTGATTTGGAAGAGAAAATCTACATGACTCAGCTAGAAGGATTCAAGGTTTCAGGTAAAGAAAATATGGTGTGTAAACTTGAAAAATCTTTGTATAGATTGAAACAATCTCAAGGACAATGGTACAAAAGATTTGACAAGTTTATGCTATGGCAGAATTACGTGAGAAGTTAATATTATTTATGTGTATTTGCGCAAACTTAAGGATAGTTCTTTTATATATTTTCTCCTATATATTGATGATATGTTAATAGCTTTCAAGAATTTGGGAGAAATTGAGAAGCTAAAAGCTCAACTAAGTAAGAATTTTGAAATAAAATATTTGGCAGATGTGAAGAAGATTCTTGGCGTGGAGATAACAAGGGAAATACATTCGAAGAAACTTTGTTTATCTCAGAATGAATACTTGAAGAGGGTGCTAGATCAATTTGTTATGGATGAGAAAACTAAACCAGTTAGCACTCCATTGGCTTCCCATTTTAAGCTTAGTGCTGATATGTTACAAAGGATGAAGTCGAAAGATAATATATGTCAAGGGTACCATATACAAGTGTTGTTGGTAGCTTGATGTATGCAATGATTTGCATAAGACCTATCATTTCATATGCTGTTGGGATTGTGAGTAGATATATGCATAATATAGGAAAGGAACATTGACAAGCTGTGAAATGGATTTTGTGGTATATTCGTAATACCACGGATATTGGGTTAGTTTTTGAGCAGGAAGAAAATTCATGCGTAGTTGGATATTGTGACTCTGACTATGCTGGTGATCCAGACAAACAAAGGTCAACTATTGGTTATATGTTTACTTTTGCAACAGCACCAGTTAGTTAGAGATCTAGTTTACAGTCAACAATTTCTTTGTCTACAACTGAGGCAGAGTATATGGCGATTACAGAGGCTATAAAGGATGGAATTTGGCTTTAAGGATTGCTTAAGGAACTTGGTATCAGACAAAAAACTATTACAATATTTTATGATAGTCAAATCGCTATTCAGTTTGCAAAAAATCAATTTTATCATGCAAGAACGAAGCACATTGAAGTTCGCTATCACTTCATACGAGAAATCATAGAAGAAGGTGAAGTCGCAGTGCAGAAAATCAAGACTATAGAGAATCCCACTGATATGCTAACAAAAGTGGGACTGCGATCAAGTTTGGACATTGTTTGAACTTGATCAACATTGTTGAACATTGATGTTCAAAAGGCGAAGACACGATTGACATTTGTTATTGAGAGAATTGAAGATGTAGGACGGCCAAGGTGGAGATTTGTTACTATTTGTATCATCTCCATCCCACATCGTGAGTGGAGGAGAATTGAAGATGTGGGATAGCCAAGGTGGAATTTTGTTAGTTTTATGTCTCTGTGGACAAATTTGTAAAGGGCTTTTCCCCTATAAATGGAAGTGTAGTTTTAGGAATTAAAACACACCTCTCACTTGCCTTCTTATCTTCTAAGACATTTATTTTTCTTTCTCTCTTGTAGTATTTTACTTATATTCTTTGGAGTAAAATAAAATTGGATCAGTTGTATCGAGGACGTAGGTAAAAATATTTTTTACCGAACCTCGTAAATTTATTATTCTTTTTATTTATCCTCTTTTACTATTTTTAGCGGCTTTTATTTTGGGGTAGTAATTGTGAAATAAGCACACCCTACCCAGTTCGCTTCCGTAACATAGACTATTTAAGAAAAATAGTCTGTGAAGAAAAATAGAGTGTGAGCGATATTTTTTAGTAAGGTAAAAAATAAAAAGAGGGTATTTCTTTAAAAATAGTCTGTGAAGAAAAATAGAGTGTGAGCGATATTTTTTAGTAAGGTAAAAAATCAAAAGAGGGTATTTCTTTTGTGTGTGTAGAAGTTTTTTAGAGTATTATACTTGTACATACACGGTGTAAAATTCCTTACTATAGTGATATCAGTTGCTCCTCTTGGCCCGTGGTTTTTTCCTTATTTAAAAGTGTTTCCACATAAAATTTTTGGTGTCATTATTTTCTCATTTTATTCCTATTATTTTTACCATATCTATTTTATGTTAATTCGTATTTTTTCCAACAAACTGGTATCAAAGATTATGTGGTCAGAGTTTTAGGGGAGGTTTGTTGGAAAGCAAACTCCTCCCACATCGATTGTGGAGAGAGCAAATGACCAAGTTATAAGGTTGAACACAACCCCATTAGTATAAGGCCTTTTGGGAGGTGCCCAAAAATAAATTCGTGAGGGCTTCGCCCAAAACAGACAATATCATACTAATACAGGGTTGGATGTGGGTACACGCAGTCCCAAAATGCCTTATACTAATGGGGTTGTGTTCAGCCTTATAACTTGGTTATTTGCTCTCTCCACAACTGATGTGGGAGGAGTTTGCTTCCTAACAAACCTCCCCTCAAACTCTGACCATATAATCTCATAACCTCTTTTTCAGCGATTATCAATTTCAAATCTGCCACCATCTTGTATCGCCGTAACAACCCATGGGACATGTCGCCCGACCATCTGTTCCTGTTAGGAAGACTTTTGACACAAGGCATTACCATAGACATCCACATCGCCAGGTTACACCATCTGATCTGCCAAATCATCTTGCGCCACCATTATCACCTAATGGGACACGTCATCGGTACCATCACTTGACAGGAAGACTTTCAATACAAGACACCCTTGCATATCTTTGGTCCTATTGTCACACCGAGAACTCCGCATGCATCGGTCCATCACTCTTGCCCTTTGAATCTAGGATCTGATACCACTTGTAGGGACTGTACATACCCACACCAAACCTCGCATTAGTATGGTAATATCCGCTTTGGTCCAAGCCCTCACGGGTGTGATTTTGTGCACCTCCCAAAAGGTCTCATACTAATGGAGTCGTGTTCAACCTTATAACTTGGTCATTTTCTCTCTCCACAATCGATGTGGGATGAGTTTGTTTCCCAACTATAACGAGCCCGGCAAGAGGCCCAGGTGGCCCGGTGGTATTGGCAGAGCCCTGGTAGGATTTTATGGGCCAAGGAATAGGAAATATGCACTTTTAGCAGTTTTCTATGGGTGTTAGTCCACGGATTCTGGCGCTGCATGGGGGTACGACGCAACATTCTTGAAAAATCATGCGAGTGAATTTGCAATGAGCCCAGCAAGAGGCCCAGGTGCCCTAGCAGCGTTGGCGGAGGCCTGGTAGGATTTTATGGGCCAAAGAAAATAGGCAATTTCGACAATTTTCTGTGGGTGCTAACCCACGGATTTTGATGCTGCATGGTGCTCCATGCACAATAGTCCTGAAAAATTATATGTGTGAGTCCGCAATGAGCCTGACAAGAGGCCTAGGTGGCTCAACGGCGTTGGCAGAGGCCTGGTAGGATTTTATGGGCCAAGGGATAGGAAACATGCGATTTCGACAGTTTTCTGTGGATGTTAGCCTACAGATTCTGAAGCTGCAGGAGGCTCCGAAGCAACTTTACCAAAAAATCATACGGTTGTTAGCCCATGGATTCTGAGGCAACTCCTTTACTTGTCCACCCACAATGTGGGATGGACATACAACTAACGAATCTCCACCTTGACTATCCTACATCTCCAATTCTCTCAATAACAAATTTCAATTGTGGCTTCAACTTTTGAACATTAATTTTCAATAATGTTGATCAAGTTCAAACAATGTCCAAACTTGATCGCAATCACCACTTTTGTTAGAATATCAATATGATTCTCTGTGGTCTTTATTTTCTCCACTATGACTCCACCTTCTTCTACGATTTCTCGTATGAAGTGATACTGAACATCAATGTTCTTCGTTCTTGCATGATAAGCTTGATATTTTGCCAACTGAATAGCGCTTTGACTATCACAAAATATTGTAATAGTTTCTTGTCTGATACCAAGTTCCTTAAGCAATCTCAGAAGGCAAACTGCATCCTTCATAGCCTTTGTAATCACCATATACTCTGCCTCAGTTATAGACAAAGCAACTGTTGACTGAAAAGTAGACCTCCAACTAACTAGTGCTTTTGCAGAAGTAAACACATAACTAGTAGTTGACCTTCGATTGTCTAGATCACTAGCATAGTCAGAGTCACAATATCCAACTACATACGAATTTCCTTCCTGCTCAAAAACTAACCCAACATCCACGGTATTACGAATATACCGCAAAATCCATTTCACAGCTTGCCAATGTTCCTTTCCTGGATTATGCATATATCTAATCACAATCCCAACAACATGTGAAATGTCAAGTCTTGTGCAAACCATTGCATACATCAAGCTACCAACAACACTTGCATATGGTACTCTTGACATATATTCTTTTTTGGCGTCATCCTTTCGATCCCAACAACATGTGAAATGTCAAGTGTTGTGCAAACCATTGCATACATCAAGCTACCAACAACACTTGCATATGGTACTCTTGACATATATTCTTTTTTGACGTCATCCTTTGGCGACATATCAGTACTAAGCTTAAAATGGGGAGCCAATGGATTGCTAACTGGTTTAGTTTTCTCATCCATACCAAATTGATCTAGCACCCTCTTGAAGTATTCTTTCTGAGATAAACAAAGTTTCTTTGAAAGTCTTTCCCTTGTTATCTCCATGCCAAGAATTTTCTTCGCATCTCCCAAATCCTTAATTTCAAACTCCTTACTTAGTTGAGCTTTCAACTTCTCAATTTCTCCTAAATTCTTGGAAACTATTAACATATCATGAACATATAGGAGAAGATATATGAAAGAACCATCCTTAAGCTTGTGCAAATACACATAATGATCATATTTGCTTCTCACGTACTTCTTTCACAACATAAACTTGTCAAATCTTTTGTACCATTATCTTGGAGATTGTTTCAATCCATACAAAGATTTTTCAAGTTTACACATCATGTTTTCTTTCCCTGCAACCTTGAATTCTTCTGGCTAAGTCATGTAGATTTTCTCTTCCAAATAATCATGTAAAAATATTGTTTTTACATCCATCTGAACTAGTTCTAAATCCAATTGTGCTACCAAAGCCAATAAAACTCTAATGGAGGAGTGTTTTAGGCCTGGAGAAAATACCTCATTATAATCAATTCCCTCCTTTTGAGTATATTCTTTGGCCACCAATCTTGCTTTGTAGCGAACATCATCTTGATTAGGAAATCCTTCTTTCTTTGGATATACCCATTCGCACCCAATTACTTTCTTGCCCTTTGGGAGGTCGGCCAGTTTCCACGTATTGTTCTGATAAAGGGACTTAATTTCCTCATTCGTTGCAACTTTTCACTTTTCTTCAGCACTTTCGATAGCTTTTTTATAAGTGGTTGGAATGTCATCAATAATGATTGAGGTTGCACATGCCATCGTCTCTATGAGATGCATATGCTTCTTTACTGTTCTTTTGGGTTTATGGGTTGCTATTGACTCAAGTTGTTGTTCAGATTCCTGAGTTGGAACCTGAGTCTCAACTGGCTTTTCTTCCAAATTGTCATTTGCTCCTTCATCTGCGTGTAGAGGAAAAATAAATTTTCCCTCAAACTCCACCTGCTTTAAAGCATTATCAGCTATTTTTGTATCTTTATTTGCATCATTTTTTATCATAGTAGATTCGTCAAAAGTAACATCTCGGCTGAATATTACTTTTCTTGTCTTTGGACACCATAGGCGATATCCTTTAGCTCCAGAAGTAATTCCCATAAAGATAGCCTTCTTAGCTCTCGGATCCAATTTTGACTCTTTCACTTGATAATATGCAATTAAGCCAAATATATGCAAAGAGTCATAATCCATAGAAGGTTAGCCATACCATTTTTCAAATGGTGTCTTCCCACCAATTGCAGTAGATAACAAATGATTTATGATGTGGGCACGCATATGTTATTGCCTCAGCCTAAAATTCTTTGCCCAAGCCAACGTTGGACAACATACACCGAACCTTCTCCAGCAAAGTTCGATTCATGCGTTCTACCACTCCATTCTGTTGTGGTATATTTCTGAAGATGAAATGT
The DNA here is from genome assembly GCA_000787875.1 of Solanum virginianum. Classification (NCBI taxonomy): domain Eukaryota; kingdom Viridiplantae; phylum Streptophyta; class Magnoliopsida; order Solanales; family Solanaceae; genus Solanum; species Solanum virginianum. The sequence goes on from DF360488.1 coordinate 28,429, forward strand.
CTGATGATGCCATTATCTTCACAAACCTTCTGGAAAAAATTATTTTTGTATTTTCTACGCCAGTGTCTATGCAAAGACACTTGATCTTTCTACCACTTTGAGTTTCTATCATCGCCTTCCATTTGAGAAATATTCCCAACACTTCATCCTTAGTCTTCATCGTATACACCCACACCCTTCATGAAAAGTCATCAACAAAGGTTACAAAATAGTGTTTCCCACCTAATGAAAGTGTTTTGGAAGCACCCCAAACAGCAGAGTGAACATAATCCAAAATACCTTTCGTATTATGGATAGTTGTTCCAAATTTAACCCTTATTTACTTTCCTTTCACACAATGCTCACAAAAATCCAAGTATCCAGATTTAACACCTTTCAACAATCCTGGATTTGATAAGGTTTTCAAGGATTTTCCTCCTGCATATCCCAAACGCATATACCATAAAATAGTTGCATCTGCCTCTTTGTCAACACTGGATGTTACTGCTGCTGTCCCAATAATTGTACTACCATGATAGCAGAACAAATTATTTTTCTTCCGAATAGCCTTCATTACCACCAGTGCACCATAGCATATTCTCATCACTCTATTGTTTGAAGTGATTTTGAACCCCTTTGTGTCTAGGGCTCCTACAGAGATGAAATTTCTCTTCAAATTTGGTATATACCAAACATCTGTCAATGTTCTGCTCAATCTATCATGATTCTTTAATCGAATTGAACCAACACCATATGCGGTAAGAGGGCTATTATCTACTGTGTGAATAACTCCACATTCTCCTTTTTGTAGATCAACAAACCAGTTTCGATTAGGACATATATGATAACTACAAGCTGTGTCCATTAACCATACATCAGATGATGTGGATGGCTCCATTTTAACAAGTGAGAAATCAAAGTCATCACAGTCAGCTATATTTGAATCCATGGCAGCTTTACCGTTGGCCTTATTTTTCAACTTTGGACAATCTTTCTTGCAGTGCCCTTTTTCTCGACAAAAGGCACATTCATCTTTGTTGGGTTTGGATGATCTTGACTTGGATCTCCCCTTCTTCGTTCTCATTTGATTTTGAGAATGACCTCTCGTCGCTAATGCTTCTCCTTCTCCGTTCTTCTGTTCTCTTTCATTCTTTGTTCATTGTTCTGAGTTGATTTTGAGAATGACCTCTCGTTACTAATGCTTCTCCTTCTCCATTCATCTGTTTCTCTTTCTTTCTTTGTTTATAGCTATACAAAGTTGAACAAACTTCTTTCAGAGAAATTTTGTCCACTTCATTCCTCCCATAAAGCAGAGTAGTTTTAAGGTGCTTGTACTCATCAGGAAGGGATGCCAATAACATCAACGCTAGATCACCATCAATAAATATTGCATCCATATTTTATAAATCTATAACTAATTTGTTGAAACTGGTGATATGATCATTCATTGTGCTACCAGGAACATAAGTGAAGTGAAATATTCTTTTCTTCATGCAAATTTTATTTTGAATATTTTTTTTCAAAAATTTATCCTCCAATGCCTTTCACAATATACTAGTAGAAGTTTCCTTTGTGAATGGATACTTCTGTTCTCTTCCAATGAAGGACCGAATGGTACCACAAGCAATGTATCTCCAATCTGCACCTCCTATATTGTCTTATTTCTCTTCTTATTAGGCAAGATCTAATCCTTGTTGAAAAAGGACATCTTCGACCTCATATTTTCACATTCCAAAGTGTCCTATTCTGTCAAAAATTTCAACTGCAAATTTCACATTTGTCTGAATTCTTGACATAATCGAAGATACCAATGACGTATTATTGACACTTGAGGTGGACTTCTGTGGCTTGTTGAGCTGGATATTTCTTTATTTTCCTCCTCCATTTTGTATTACAGATACTATTTACTAGCTAACTACACAGACCAAGATAATTCTTTTCTGATGTGGAAGATCAGACTATATTACAACCACAGAGCATACTCAGACAAAATTTTGTCTCTGATACCAATTGTTGGAGAAGCAAACTAGATAGAGTGTGATTATTTCACAATTACTACTCTAAAATAAAAGCCGCTAAAAATAGTAAAAGAGGATAAATAAAAATGAACAATGAATTTATGAGGTTCGATAAAAAATATTTTTACCTACATCCTCAAACACAACTGATCCAATTTTATTTCACTTTAAAGAATACAAATAAAATACTAAAAGAGAGAAAGAAGAACAAATGCCTTTGAAAATGAGAAGGCAAGAGAAAACTCCTCCCATATTTTTTGGGTCACGGGAACCCATAGTCATCCGACTAAATTTGATATATTACTGAAGGCAAGAGAAAACTCCTCCCATATCAGTTGTGGAAAGAGTAAATGACTAACTTATAAGGTTGGGCACAACGCCATTATTATGAGACCTTTTTGGATATGCCCAAAAATAAATTCGTGAGGATTTAGCCCAAAGTGGACAATATCATACTAATATGGGGTTAGGATGAGGAAAAGCGCGGTCCCTACAAGTGGTATCAGAGCCCAGGTTCGGAGGACCGGAGTGATGGACCGACGCATGCAGAATTTTTAGTGTGTGACAAGACCAAAGATCTGCAAGGGTGCCTTGTATAGAAAGTCTTCCTGTCAAGTAGTGGTACAGACGGCGTGTCCCGTTGGGTGATAATGGTGGTGCAGGATTATTTGGCAAATCAGATGGTGTAACCTAGCGATGTAGAGGTCTGTGATAATGCCTCGTGTTGAAAGTCTTCTGATAAGAATAGATAGTATGACGGCGTGTCCCATGAGTTGTTACGGCAGTACAAAATGGTGGTAGATCTGAAATCAATAATCGTTGGAGAGGAGGTCATGAGATTGTGTGGTCAGAGTTTGAGGGGAGGTTTGTTGGGATGCAAACTCCTTCCACATCAGTTGTGGAAAAAACAAATGACCAACTTATAGGGTTGAACACAATCTCATTAGTATGAGACATTTTGGGATATGTCCAAAAACAAATCTGTGAGGGCTTGACCCAAAGTGAACAATATCATACCAATGCGGGGTTAGGGTGAGCATACACGTGGTCCCTACAAGTACAATTGTACCTATATTATTTCAGCCTGTTGATGCGGATAATGACCCTGTTTCACTAATAAATGTAAGGGGATCATCAGTCAATAACAACGCAAATCACCAATCAAATGCTTAATGTTTTACTTGTAGACTACTTTGGCTTTTTATGAATTTGAATTTGTAATGCTTGTCTAGACTTGTGTTTGCAGTACTTTAGTTTGATGTATAGTACTTAAATTTGTGGGGCTGTTGTGTAATTTTATTTAGTTGATGGGGCTGCTACAATTTGCTCAAGCGAATACTCTGTTGCTGTTCAAAATTGAGTTCTTTGTACAGTTGTAATTTGTGGATTTTTAAAGCTATTTCAAGTAGCAGATCTTGTTTTGTTGTGTAATCTTGTTACGTTGATGGGGCTGCTGCAATTTGCTCAAGCTAATGCTCTGTTTTTGTCCAAAATTGAATTCTTTGTGCAGTTATAATTTATGGATTTGTAAAGCTATTTCAACTAGAAGATGTTGATGATCAGTGAGAGGTATTTGCTGTGTAATCTTGTTATATTGATGGGAACCTACACATTTTTTCAGACTTAAGAAATTACAGTTCAATATTAACTTTCAAGTAGCAGATCTTGTTTTGTTGTGTAATCTTTTTAAGTTGATGAGGCTGCTGCAAGTTGCTCAAGCCAATGCTCTGTTTTTGTCCAAAATTGAATTCTTTGTGCAGTTGTAATTTATGGATTTGCAAAGCTATTTCAAGTAGAAGATGTTGATGATCAGTGAGAGGTATTTGTTATGTAATCTTGTTATGTTGATGGAAACCTACACATTTTTTTAGACTTAAGGAATTATAGTTCAATATTGACATTAAATGTAGCAGCTAAGAGGTTCAATTGAAGAGATTTATGGCATCACATATTAATCTTTGTCCTTTGTTTAGCTTGTTGCAATTGTTTTATTTCATACTGGATATTCAAATTGTAATGTCAAGTCAGAGATTCAAGTTGCTTCTGATCAGGTCCGATCTCTCAGATACTACATCTTTCTTACTAGCAAAAAATATGAATCAATGACAAACCATCCCTTCTGAAGCACATCATCTGGACAATTTTAAGAAGGAGAGTAACAATTTGTTCCTCCATTGACTAAATTGAAGCCCCTGGATCCTTTCTCGATGCTTAAAAAAGCAACGAGTCTCGTGTGGCTGTTACAAAAGTCTTTAGTAGAATTGGTCATTTGGCCATTTTCACAGATGCTAGTTACATTGGCCAACTCGCGAATTTACCATATTTTTTGGGTCACGGGAACCCATAGTCATCCGACTAAATTTGATATATTACTTGTATAATTCTTAACGAATATACTAATTACTAGCTAAAGGAGCCCATGCTCAAATTGATAAGTTGGTTTACTGGTTCATAGGCTCTTTGTTAGCATGAAGGTTGGGGTTCAATCCATGCCAACAACATCATTTTGTCCCTTTTTAAAAATAAAATAATGGTGCACCCATGTTCTTGAATTCCTAGATTCGCCTCTGAATGGGTATACTACTCAAGTCTTTCATAAAACAGTAATTGATTTTCAATCTTCTATAGCACAATGTTATAGAACATACATGCACTTTTCTATTAGTTCCCACATTATCACGTTATACTTCCTTCCAAATAAACCAAAAGTAAAATGGAGCTGTGGAAAGACTTGAGAGGGAAAGTAGTGATGGTGACAGGGGCGTCCTCGAAAATTAGGCGAGATTCTATCTTGACTTGGCAAAAGCTGGTTGCAGTATCATTGCTGCTGCTCATCATATTACGATGCTGAAATCCCTCTGCAGCCACATTAACTCAGAGGGTATCTGGCGAGCATTTGCTCTCGATCTTGATGTCACATCCAATGGTGCTCATTGAGGCTGCTGTACAATGAACTTAGGATGCCTTTGGACATATCGATGCCTAGATTAACAACGCTGGCCTTAGAGGTAATCTTCAAGATGAATCTTAGAGGAGTATGGTTGGTGTCTAAATATGTATGTAGACGCATACGTGATGCTAAACAGAGCATAGGATCAGTTATTAATATCTCTTCAGTTTCTGGTTTGAATCGGGTGGGGTTCTTGCTTACGCCTCTTCAAAGATGGCTCTTGACATGCTCACTAGGGTATGTACAGGCTTGTCTACTAAAACCTTTAGGGGAGTACCATTGATATATTATTGAAATGTCTATTTAGTTCTTCTCTTATTCAAATAATGGTAGATGATGGCACTTGAATTGGGAGTATACAATATCAAAGTGAACTCAATAGCACCAAGAGTTTACAAATCTATGATAACAGAAAGCCTTATACAAAATGAAGGGTTAAAAACTGTTATTTTAAGAACTATGCCTCTGAGAGATCTTAGAATGACAGATCCAACTTTAACATCACTTATCAGGTATTTGATCCATGATTCTTTAGAATATGTATCTGGCAATATTTTTGTTGTTGATGGCAAAGGTACCTTAACATGTGTCCCAATTTTCTCATCACTCTAGAATAGAGGCAGATTCATGAGGCCATTGTATTTGGTGTCCCAATGTTCTCGAACTCCAAATCTGTTATTTAGATGCAATGGTTCATTGATCTAAGCCTCCAATTAAGCAACACAACTTGGTATTGAATGAGAAAAATATTTGAGCTTTATATCCCAAAGGAACAATAGATACTCGAACACCTGAGCTACATTCGGTTCCTGAAAGTAGTTCCCCTTTGGTGTGCTTGCTTTATGATGTAAGGCGACTTGCTAATAGTTCTCTCATAGTTCTCTTTCCTCACAGACATTTATCTGCCATTGTTTTTTGGAAGCTACTTATCATAATGAAAGACGAGGGTTATATAGATTGATTCAAGAAGAATGGTTCATTGCATACTAAATAATCTAGTTATTCTATAGTTACAAATAGAGAAACATGTCTCCAACTTTGTTCTTATAAATTCTAGTTTGTACAACAAAATTAATCCAATGAAGGATGTTTATTTGACCAATTTTCGTGAAATTTACTACTACTAGCTATTCCAAACAATATTGACTACTAAAAGAAGTAATGAGATTGGTCTTGATTAGTTAACCCGCGTGCTAGAGTGACCATTTTCATATTGGACAAATTCATCTGCAATTGGTTTTCGGATGAGTTACTTTCAGCAGATGGAAGATATGATTATATAGAGTGAAAATATAAATAGAATGAATCATTTTAGACCCAAGTCCTTTCATGAATCTCTGTCTTTCTCTCATGGGCCAAGAGTCGAGTTGTTTTGTTACAATCAGAGGAAACATGATAAAGCATGTAATCAAAGTATAGATGTTAATAAGACAACAAATGATTGCATATTCAAAATGATCATGACATTTCTAATCATGAATTAGTGCATTTCACCTTTGATCCACCTGTTTTGGCAAAGTTATCTTTCCATTCACGTGCAATTTGTTTTTTGGGCCTACTACTTTCAGGAAATGGAAAATATGATTATATTTCTAAATAAAGTTTATAAAGAATGAATTTTTGTGTTCCCAGTTAGTGCTTCTGCCAAACTAATCCAAACTCAGAATAAAGACAATTCCTTTATCAAGATCAATATCAATAAAGCAACAGAGAAGATGATACTAGCATATTCCTAATATGAAACGATCACAACATCCGATCATTAAATCATGAGGTTTATACCTATAATCAATCTGTATCCTAGCCTTTTGGAAAAGAGACGCACTTGTACTTGTGACCTTGGTTTCTTAGAAGAGGAGCAACTGGCTCTTCAATCTGCTCCTTCTCATCCCAATCTGAAGCTCTTATTCATTTTTATACAACAAACGAACTCCAAAATAAAGAAGATGATTTAGCACTCTAGAGAAATTTATCCTAAAGCACCCATAGTTATTTGACTTTCCATTTGCCTTAGATGCATCCCATAAGCCAGCAAGAGGTAGCAACAAAAACTTAATACCAAATCCTATATGTTTGGATAAGGAATATTTCTAGGTCATCCACGACGTTCTATCATCACATAACGGAATTAAGTAAGTTGTGATGTCATGAATTAATTCGCCAGAGTAACATACAACAAATCCCAATAAGTTATCCCATACATACCAATTCTCAGGCAAATTGATTGATACACTTGCATCCATTCCATGATGGTGGAACCAACTTGGAATAAACTGACAACTCATAAACACTTGAACTGACTAGGATTCTGAAACACTTTTAGAACATCTCATCAACTCATACTGCAATGATGTGATATTCTGAAACAACCAATTACAGATCCAATCACTGCTCCAATCTGCATATATTGTTTCTAATTATTATCGAATTTCTAGCAGCTGTGTAAGCTTGTTGCAATGTTATAAGCCCAAGGATCGAAGAGCACCAACTTGGGCTATGCTTTGAGGTAGATGCTCAAAATTATTTCCATTAAGATTCAACACTTGCAAAGAGTATAAGGATCCAATGACTTCCAGAAGTCCTCCATCTATTAAATTGCAGTAACTGAGATTCAAACACTCCAAATTTGCATTCTCGTGAAACCTGGCAACTCTTTCAGCTTGTTGCAATGTGATGATTAAGTCCAAGTATCGAAGAGCACCAAGTTGGCCTATGCTTTAAGGTAGATGCTCAAAATTATTTGTCCTGAGATATAATGTTTTCAAAGAGTACAAGGATCCAATATATTCCAAAAGTCCTCCGTCTATTAAATTGCAGTAACGAAGATTCAAATATTCCAGTGAGCATAACCCTTCATTCACCCAAGGGAATATGAAGCGCACTCCATCTTCTGATTCTTCTTTTGCAAAAGTCAATAATTTAAGCTTATTCAACCAGATGATGGAAGATGGAAGTCATGAAATTAGAGTATAGCGGGCATCAAGCTCCTCCAATTTTTCAAAACCACCAATCTCGTCAAGCAAGCATTCAAGTTTTCAGCCCTCTGAAACATCTAGCTTTACCAAATATTTCAACTTGCAAATGTTTTTTGGTAAAGATACAAGGTTATCCATGACACGCAAATGCTTTTTGATTTGCATTAATTTTACTCATCTTATTTCACTTTTGAATTGCATGATTTTGAACTAGTATCATAAACCTACCAAGTGTTTGATAAAATGACATAACAAGAATTCTCAAGTTATTGATGATCTATTACATGATTTACAAGTCAAGTGACTTTATGATGATTAAGGGCTTTCAGGTATGCATTGAATTCATGAAAAGTATCTATGATGTTGCAAGTAACAAGTTAAGCCATATTTTAAGATTTTTACCTCTTGTGAACCATTCATGTTAAAGCAAGGGATCATATATGATTATTATCTACTTCATGTTCAAGTTAGGCTCATTATTAGAGGTCAAGCATGTTTATGAGCTACTCAAGTCATGCCATCATGTCATTTCAAGTATTCCGTGGGATTTGAGTTAGCACCTTAAGATAGGGCTCGACTCAAGGTGTCCTTACATAAAGTTTTGGTCTTTAAACTATGTGCCACCATAGGATTATACATGATCTCTCTTATGGATTTCTAGTGGATCCATCTATTTATACCATACCTTGTCAAGGGGGTGACATACCTCGATCACCTTGATGAGGGGATTACATGCCTTGGATTATTCATTGTATGGCTACCATGGCAAGTAGACCACACCTTGTCGAGGGGGTGATATACCTCGATCACCTTACCAAGGGGGTGACATGCCTTGGATTCCAGGTAATACCTAGCTTGGTCTATGTCGGTTAAGGTCTCTTCCCTCACATGTATTATGTACTATGTAAGTTGAATGTTTTACACTCATGTTTTATTACAAGCATTGATCATGCATGCCACGTGAGATTATATATATCCATTGCTTATGATTATGCATTTTGAACATATTGACTTATGTCTATGTTGTATTGCATCCCACATACTTAGTACATTCAAATGTACTAACACATACTCTATTCCTACATAATATTACCATGTAGGGACTGGACGTGGCTAGTTGATACTTTTGAGATAAGCTTTGGTGAGTCCTCAAGTCTGAGGACACTATCTACATTACTCTTGCTATTTTGAGACTTCTTTATGTTGAACACTTGTTATTATGAGGGTGAGCCCGAAAAATGTCTTGGCCCCTGCTCCATTCCATGTCAGAGGTATTGTTAGATATTATGATATATTTATGCTATGAGCTTGACTCTTTTATGCTTTTATGAATATCAAGATTTCCCTTAGTCCCGCTTCCTTTTTTATTATATTGCTTGTTGTTGTTGATCTTGCTTTTGTGCCCAAGGATGTGTGATTGATATGCTAAGAGGCTTGTTTGAGGTCCCTTCGGGTTTCCATTCACCATGTCACATCTAGGCCTTAGGCTTCGGTCGTGACAATTAAATTTTGGAACAGACCCTCGGAACTCCTTCGGGCTCAGAATTACACAAACCAAACATATATCCGTACTAGAAATGGCGATCTGGATTCAACAAAATAACCAGACTTGATTCCAAGGTCTCCTTGACATAATTACCAATGCAAGTCAAATAAACTAATTTAAAACACAAAATGCCAAACCTGCCCTCGACAACTCTAAAAATTATGACAAAACCATTTCTAATATTAGTTTCACCATCTGAAACTACTAGAAATGTCAGAATTTCAATTCGACCTTTCGAACTCTGAATGTTGACCGAAGTCAAACTTTGGCACCGAAAACAACTAAAAATGCAACTTTGGGTCTAAAACCTTTATTTTAACTCCGAATTTAGTTATGTAATTTCTCCTAGACCAAATTCAATGTTTCAAAGATAATGAAATTGACAGATTTCTGATCCGACACCTAAAACTTAGAATGGTACAAAAATTTCCTTTTTCAACAACTTAAGCTTTCAAAAATGCCAAAAGTTCATATTTTCCAACTTCTAAAACACAAAATTTAAGTTCCAACAGTACAGATAATTCAAAATAGACCTAAAGCAACTTATGAAAGGGCAAAATAGTAATTTTCACAGATAAGCTAAAAAATGACCAATAATGTCATTACACTAGTCCACCCTCTAACATCCTTAACCTTTGCTAGATCAACCTTAATGCCCTCCTTGGACATCACATGCTCCCGAAATTACTACCGAACTGCCACAGAATTCACATTTAGAGAACTTAGCATAAAACCTCTCTTCCCTACACCTCTAGAGCATGATTCTTAACCGCATGTCATGGTCGGGCTTAATTTTTGAATAAACCAAGATATCATCAATAAACACAATCATGAAGGAGTTCAAATATAGTTGGAAAACCTTATTCATCAGCTCCATGAATGTTGCAGGTGCATTGGTTTGTCCAAACGTCATAAGAAGAAACTCATAGTGACTATATCTCACCCAAAAAGTAGTCTTAGGGATATCAGAGGGCCTAATCCTCAACTGATGGTACCCAAACCTCAAATTGGTTTTGGAGGACACTTTCTCTCTTTGGAGTTGGTCAAATGAAACATCAATTTTTGGAAGAGGGTTTTTGTTCTTGATTGTCACCTTGTTCAACGGTCTATAGTAAATGCACATCCTCATAGACCCATCCTTCTTCTAAATAAATAGAACTGTGGCACCCTCGAGGATATACTAGGCCAAATAAATCCCTTACTCAACAAATCTTGAAGCTGATCTTTTAGCTCCTTCAACGCCGCAAAAGCTATATAATAAGGAGGAACAAAAATGGGTTTAGTGCCATACTCTATATCAATAGAAAAGGCAATGTCTCTGTTAAGGGGAACCTATAGAAGATCTGTAGAAAATACATCAACAAACTCTAAAACCATAAGAATAGACTCTATCAAAGGCAAATCAGCACTAGTATCTGGAATAAATGACAAATAAGATAAGCAACCTCTATCAATCAACTTTTGAGCCCTGATATAAGAGATAAATTTTCTATGATTGTAACCACATGAACCCTTCCACTCAATCCTCATCCCACTAGACACAACTAAAGTATCTATCTTGGCATAACAATCAAGAATAAAATGGTATGAGGAAAGTCAATCCATATCCAAATGACATCAAAGTCTACCATATCAAGAATAATCATGTCCATCGAAGTGTCATAATCTACCAAACACAAAAGACAATATTGATGCACCCGATCCACTACTAAGGGATCTCCTACTGAGGTAAAAACATGTATAGGTATAGGCATACAATCACATAATAAGTCAAATCCAAAGGAGAAGTATGTAGACACATATGAATAAATAGAACTAGGATCAAACAACACAGATGCAGGACAATGACAAACTGGGACAATACCTATGATAACTACATCTGAAGCCTCCACCTCAAGGCTCCTTGAAAAAGCATAATAATGGGCACTATGAACTCCATTTGGTTGAATTAGGCCTTTACCACCCTACTGAACTAATACATCACTAGCACCTCTATCAGAAGCATGATTACCTCTTCCTGATCGAGCTCTACCACATCCCCTAGTCTGTATAGTTGAACCTCTAGTTGAAGGTGCTGAATGTCTGACTGCGCTATTGAATAAGTACGATATAGCTCAAAATATGTTTGCAAGGGAAACTGTTCAATCATTTGGTGAGGGTCTCCACATCAATAATAAGATCTTAGAGTGGGTTGTTGTTATGAGGAACCAAATGGAATACTATAACCACCCCAACCTGCTAGCTTCTGAACACTACATAAACTATAACCACCGTCTAAAGCTGGTAAGTATGCATGCACTGGACCTCGATGTTTGGATTAATTACCTCTTCGGTGAGACTCTCTACCTCATGACAAGGCACCAAAATAGTGACCAATGTCTTAAGCCCTCTTAGGGTCCCCAAACTCCTCATGCACTATGAACTTTGCCTCCTTGGTGGTACTTATAATAGACTGAGAAAAAGCTCTCTCACGAGTTAATTTGAAGATATAAGATATGATAGAGAAAATCAAACCCCTTACAAACTTGCAGACTCTGTCTACTTCAATAGAAAACAATGATATGGCATGATGAGACAATGGATAAAATCATGCCTAATACTCAGCAATAAATATGTTACCTTAGGTCAAGCTCTCAAACCTCGTTCAACTCACCTCTCATACACTACAAGGGATAAAACATCCTGAAAAGCACTTGAGAACATATCCCACTATACCGAAGGGGATCCAGCTGGTATAACTCTCATATACTTCCTGCTTCACTCTCTAGTGATGTCTCTAAACTAAAGAGCAATAAATCTGACACCTCGTGGATCAACTAGGTCCATAGCCTCTAACATCTCATGAACAGTGTCAAAAACTCATATGTATCCTCGCTCTTACCAACCTAAATTTAGGGTGATTTTATATTCTAAAACCTCACATAACTTCGCTGGTCATCAAATGTAAGAACTGGCTCAGGAGAAATATGCACCGGTGTAGGAACCAATGGAGGCTGACCCACTTGGTCATTTATAGAAAGAACCCTAAACCATAAGGGTTTGTCTATCTGCCTAGGTCTATGAATCTTTTGAGGTACCTGTGGAGCAACCCATCTGGGCCATTCCTTAAAGCACATCCAAAACCTTTAACAAAGTCTTTTGTCTCAATAGTACGAGTACATAATTAAGAGGAATCTGACCTCCTCTAACCTTAGGCTCAAACTCGAGGGAGATACCCCTCTCATGATCTCAGGCTGGTGCTGCTCCTCCCACTCAACCCCTGCCCCTATCTCGGCCTCTAAATCTACCTCTACCTCTACCTCTACCCTAAGTTGGGGTCTCACTAACAATCTTAAAGGCTGCCTCCCTTCCTCCATTAGAAGTTGATGCTCTAGTCCTTGCCATTGCTAAAAGAAAACACAACACTCAGCACTAATACAAGAATCATCGTACAACTAGATTAAAACAAGTAAAAGAGAATTTTTCTAATAGTCTCTATAGCCTCTGAAAGATAAGCAACGAACGTCTACATGCTGATCCTTGAAACTCTATTTATCTAGGCTTAACATATGTGGGACCAATGATCCTGGGGCTCCGAAACCAAATTGTCACAATCACGGTCCAAAATCGGGTGTGATGGCAGTTGTCTTTAACTCATCGAGGTAAGTCAGCCTAAATAGAAATGACAAAATAATGCAGAAGATAAAGCGAAAATACAATATAATAATGTAGTTACATCGCACATTTCTCAATTTCTTAATTATCACTTTATCTTCATAGCTCTACTACTCATAAATTAATCAATATTTCACTTTTATTCTTTCAATAATTTCAACAAAGTGGTTGTCTTACACAATACTTGTCCAACATCATATCCAAAATTCTTCTATAGTTGTTTCCACAATAACATGAAATAATATTCAACAATCGAGTCAATATAAATAATGTACAATTTATAACAATAGGGATCACGAAATCAGTCAATGTTCTTAATTCAAGGATCCTAATTATCAACAAGTACATAACAATTCAAGAACCAAGTTACACATATCATCACATAGTCATTTACATTACTTCGACATATTCATTAGGTCATTTCGTGATTAGTTCAACTGCTTCCGAATTCCCACTTGTTTCCCCAACACAAAAAAAAGGAAGATACAAGGTTTAATTAAACTCAACAAGGTTTAAAGTTCACTTGGCTTGATAAAGTCAAGAAATTAATCCAATAATAATACTTTATACTTTCGATTCAAACCAAAAATACTACAGTCTAGTTAAAAAATAAATCCACAATTACATTTCAAAACTAATGACACCAAAATCATAAAATTTGGGGAAGAAGGATAAAATTGCATAAACAATTAATACTTAAAATTTTGAAGCCAAAATCATAAACGTTTTAGATAAAAATGTTCTTCACATGATTACAAATCTATTGTTAAAAATCATGTCAAAATGGAGCTTAAATGAGCTCATAATTACCATTTTTGTGAAAAATTCGAGTTTATGAAAAATCTCCAATTTCTTCATAGGAAAATACCAAATTAGATGTTAAAATCAAGAAATAATCAATGGGCCGGGTAATGAAGAGGAAAGTTGGGAAATACCTTTTTCACAGAATTTCCCTTGAAAAACTAGTTAAATTGCCCCCTCCCAAGCTCCCAATCCGAAAATGCAGAAAATGGATAAAATCCATTACTTTTAAAAAGTTCACTATTTTAGGAAAAAAATGGTCTCTGCAACCATAGTCTGGGGACCGCGAATGCAGAGATCAAGGTCAGTTGACCCTCGTGAACGTGGACCAGGCAACCGTTTTCATGACCCAAGCGTAGGACCTAGTCATAACATGGTGAAAAGGAACCCGGAGGTACCTCACCTAAGCCCCTTAGCATTCATAGGTAATTAACAACATAAATATTGAATTAAAATGGGGAATGGAACTAAGGGAAATCTAGAAGTCAAGATAACATCTCAAACGAAAGGTTTCCTCGTTTAAACATACCATTGTACATTTAAGACTTAGCGGGGATTAAAGCATAGCCATGGTTCCCTTTAAATATATAAGACATGAAAATAAGATAGAAAGTAAAAGTCTCCAATGAACAACTCTAAACATATAGATATCTCAAAATACAAGGCATGAAGAAAGAAGGTGGAATCCTTAAACTAAGGGCTCACCAAGCTACTGGTCTCAGTAGTTTGAAGCTAGCCACGTGTCGATGGGGAGGCAGAATGCTAGTCCCAACATAGTTACATCATGTAGGAAAAATGTACATTAGTATGTTGGAATGTACTAAGTATGTGAGGTGCAATGCAAACATGATACTGTAATGTCATGATGCATGACATCGTAATGCCATCATCCATAAAATTTAGAAGTCTCCATGCATGAAATTGTAATCTCATCATTCAAACAGGCTTAGACATGATCAAGGTATAAAGCTCAATATTACGTAAAATCAAAATGCCATACAGAAACACATGTAATGGAATGAAGACATTAAATCATAAAATTTGTGGGAGAGGACCATAACCGACATATAAGACCATATAAGCTACTACATGGAATCCAATATAACCCCCTATGTTGGCATGGGGAGACCACTTGTTAGGTGAAACTCTGTCAACTTAAGCATACATCTTCCTTTATCATTATGGCTTTTGTGGATCCACTAGCCTAGCTTATAAGGACTCTTATGGTAGCACATAGTTAATGGGACAAGGAGTTGCTACTGCAGTTTCCTTACCTCACCTCACCTCAATGTCTCACTCAGTGTTAAGTCAATCCCTTCAAATACTTTACAAAACATAGCATAGTCATGTACCATAACTTAGAAGCATAAATAGAAATCTCATTGGAGTTGCTCAATATCTCAGAAAAACTACCCAAATGAAAATTGGCCTTTCACATTGAGGGTCCTATCATAGAAATCATTAAGGGTTGTACAATATGCTTACATCTTTGATAACATTCATAAATTTAAAACTTGATTTTAGATATCCTTAACGTCATACAAATTCATCATAAACTAATTAGGCCTATCTAATGACTTGAAATCACATATTTTAATGGTATAGTGCATGAACACAACAACATATGCAACCTTAAAACTAAGATTTAGTAGCCAACACATCATTGAAAGAACCTTAGTTAATAGAGTCATAACAACAAACTTAATAATCATAAAAAATAATTTTATACTATAAAATTACATCATTAAAGGCAAAATATATGAAAATATATCATAAAACATCATTTAAATCATGTTCATGCAACTCATATTTCATGAACTTAAAGAAAAGGTAAAATGATTCATTGGGGAACTTTGTGCGCGGAAGGTACCCAAAAATAAAACTTATATACCTAAAAATGACCTTAAGGAAACGCTTAAAGAGATTGGAGGAAAACGTTTTTGGATGAAAACTCTAATCCTTGCCCTTGCTTTGGCTTGAGTGTTTCTTGCCTTAGAGAATTTTGAGAGAATGAGGAATAGAGTGAATGAGAGGTTTTGAGAGGATTTAGGGTTTGATATGGAAGGTAGAAAAGTCCCAAAATGAAGTAGTTTTAGACTAAGGGTATAGGAAAAGGATAAAAATGCCCTTCATTAAAGCTATCGAAACCTAGTCCATGACCTTGTTTATGGACTGTAAAATGGACTACGAATTGTATTATGGTTTCATCCCATTCAACTTCTCCAATCTTCTGAAAAACTTGGTTTGTGAAGTCCCATCTATGATACCCATCTATAACTCGTAGATTGATCTGGTTGTAGACACGTCCATAGATTGACCCAACACTTAGGAAAATTTCACCTTTTCAGTACCCAATCTATGAGGCCTAACTACGATCCATAGACCTAAGTATGACCCGTCCTATTTGTTCATATTTCAACCTTAGAAATCATATTTTCCATCAACGCAAGTCACCCAACCACAAGCACATTCTATGGTCTGTAGCTCTCTTTTAGGACCTTAAAGACCCTTTATGAATGGCCCTTACACTTATTAAATTTTTATATTGGTCATCCCTATCAACGAACCTTGTTTACGACCCATAGTTGGAGCCATGAATTTTAAATGAGGCTCATACTTCTAATCTGCAACATTTCCAATTCTACTTCTTCTGAAATTTCTAATCTCCTAACTTACGAGTCCTTACACCCATGAACACAGAAGAATCAATTAACTCTCTGCGATCACAGCCCAATCTCCATTAACACGAGGCACTGGCCAAAGGAGCTTCGTGATTGCAGTGATAGGGTCCGCGAACACGAGGGTATGGGATCAAACACCATATATTAGTAGTCACAATTTGGCACAAATAGACCCTTGAGATTTGTTTGGAATCCTATACACACAAACCATATATGCAACATTGCTAAGTTGAATATTTCGAACTCAATGGAATTGTCGAAAATTTAATCTGAGGTCTCCTTGACCAGAAGTCTGATAAGTCGCAACTAAACTAACTTAGATACTAGAAATGATGAAATACTATCGGAATATCCAAAAATTATGAGAAGCATCATTCCAGCACTAAAATCGCCTCCCAAAACTAGTGAAATTCAATTTTAGCACTCCAACTAAAAATATTTATCAAAGTCAACCTAAGTCAAACTTTAACTCAATTTTCAACCTAAAATCTACATAACAACTCCAAATTTAATTCTGACAACTATCCTAAACCAATTTTCACATTTCAAAATATATGAAATTGGCAAAATTCCATTCTAAGAGTCAAATATCTAGATGACTCAAAATTTCAAAATTAGGCAACTTAAGATGTCAAAATTCATTTCTTTAGCAAAAACCTAACTTTTTACAAACTTGCAAAAACCTACTTTCAAAACTAATCAAATATAACTCAAGGCAGTTGTTGAGAGGGAAATAATGATAATTTTATCAAAAAATACCAAAAATGACCTTCTGAGTCATTACAAATAATTGTGTAAATTTGTTAAAAAAAAACTCACCAATAGAATAATTATAGAAAGATTTTACTTTCCGACTACACATCATAATAGTGTAAGTGATGCTTATAAACCTGTCAAGAATATTCAATCAAAATAGAATGTAATAAAAAATATCAATTTCACGATCATTGACAGTGTCTAAAATAAAGTGACTTAATAAAATAATACATATTATCTTTATTAACATGAATTAAGTCATATAAGTCAAATGCTTACTTATAAAGACAACAACATAGATAAATATATCTAAAAGATCTCAACTACTTATTACAGTGAAAGACCTAAAAAGTATTTACAAGAACGACTTTCTAGCCAATATTGCAAATTAGGTTTTCACAAAAATAATTCTTTTCAATCTTGAAAAATCTTTTATAAGCGATTTTTTTCCACATTGATTAATAATATTGTAACGATCCTCCAAGTCATTTTTGTATTATCGCTTCTTTTCATTGATTAGAGCTTTTCTATAGTGATTTCAAGTCATTTATGACTTGTTGGCACTGATAGTTTAATCACCTGATCATTTATTTAAATTTTGTGCAGTTTTTGTGCTTTAAGGCCTTTATAACTTCAAAAGTTGACTTTGATAAAAAAAACTAATAAGTTACCTCAAAATGGAATTCTGATAGTTTTATCAACTCTGAAATGACTACTTTAGACTAGAAGCATGGCCGGCTCAAATTCTAAAGCTTTTGGTGTGAGTTAAACAATTTAGCTTTTTAGCCTTTCAAAATCTATCCAAGGTTGTCCTCGGTCAACATTCTTGGAAATCATGCTAAAATAAAAATTTTGTCAACATGGTTAGATTCAAAACTTTCAGTTTGGTTTAGAATGACCTTTAGTTCAGTTCTTGAGGATTCCAAAATCAATTTTGATCCACTTGGTCGGTTCGGCTAAGAACGAAAGTTGGTAGCAAAATTTACTTTTTGTCAAAATATCCTCGCATGGAAATTTTGACTATGTCGTTGAGTTTGAAACATCAAATTTAATAGGGTAGCATAGTCCTTTTGCATGTACGGAGTTCTGAACGCATCCCAAACACCCCATTGAAAATTTAAAATAGTCCAAAAACCAGCTGAAATGTATCAACTGGTGCAGATCCATTTGGTATTCACACTCATGGGCTTGGTGATTGTCTTCGTGAAGACTTGACCCTTTTTACCTATGTGGTTATAGGTCCTAGCCTCGATAGCGAGGGTCAATTGAGTTAACCCTCCGCAATAACGAGGCCACCTGTGGCATTCATGAAGGACACGTTATGGGTGAGCCATGACCGCGTGCTTAGGTCCCCGCATTCGTGATACTATATGGGGTCTAGTCCTTATTTAAAAGTCTAGACGATGTTTAGCTTAAGGAGGATCTTTTTAAGTGCGATATTTCACTCGATATAGCCTCGTTTTTAGTGATTCAAAGCTTGTAGTGCCTAAAATCTCCATGGGTTATTTGTTTTGTAATGAAAAGTATAGGGTTTTGTTATATCTCCAACTATCTCTCCATTAGGTAGGATTTTTGTAGCCCAAGCACTTATTTGTTGAGGAGAAACTGATCCAATTCAGAGTTGTTGATGTTTATATCGATCAATCATAGAAGAAAAATTATTATTCATTCCAATTAAGCTTCCTTCCTATTAATCTAGAAGTTCTTCTCAGATACAAGGAAATGATTCAGTTCTAGAGCTAAAGATAGTAGTTCTCGAACAAGCAATCGAAAAGAGTCTAGAACATCTTCTGGATTCCCCCAATGATCGTAGTACCTTATGCGGTGGAGTAAATGGGTTCATCAAAAATCATTTATTTGAGGTAATTTTGGGTATTTTTCTACTACCATTATTAGTCTTTGCAGCTTAATTTTAAGAAATTGGTGCATGAATTGTATTAGGTTGTTCCAAACCCTTAGTTGTGTTTCATTTTAGGACACAAGTTCAGGTAACTATTAAGGACCTTTTTATAGAGTCAATTTTGAATTTTACGGTGCGAGTCCCAATTTTTGTTTTTGACTCAAAATTGATCTATCTTTGAATTTTTTGATTTTAATATCAAAATAATCATAATAACATTGTGAATTAATTTGTTATACCGTGATAGCATTCTGAGGCCATCCTTAAGGGAAAAGCTCCAGTAAAATTATTTAGAGCACATGTGTTCAACCTATAGGTAAGCTATTGCTTTCCTTTTTTTAAAAAAACAATTAAGTTAAATATGTACACCAATGTGAATTTGCATGAATTTGGGGCATGGAGTTAGTTCAGTATGATATATTTGATAGAATCCATATTCTAGGTTATACTTGGGTACGTTGGATACTTGAGTTGTTCTTGATTATCATTACCTTGTTGATGGATTCTTATTTTATTTTGTACTACATTGAAGCATGTTTGGCCTTAGTACAAGCTTAGACTAATGTTTTCCTTAGACTTGTAATTTTCAATTACTAATAGATATTATTTCCACCTCGGTATAGCACTAGATGGCATAGCTCTTGGTGTACTAATATAATAGACTTGAGTCTGATGGAGATGGGCCTTAGCTAGGTAATAACTTAGTGTCGGAGCCTTATTACCCATAATTCCAATATTATGCCACTTTGACACTTTTGGTTACGCCTGTGGTTTCGTTCGATAACAAGACCGATTATTGTCCTGCCAGCAGACGATGTTGGGATATTTACAAAATATTGTAAGCAGTCCATGGAAACCCTATGAAATCATTAGATACTAAAAATTCTCAATAGTTGTCATGACCTGGACCCAGGTATGCTGTCACTCGCCTTAACCCACCAAAGCAAGATAGCCTGAACAAGGATATAACATAATAAAGTGAAAGAAACAGTCTATAAAAGGGTAAATCATATAATAAGGGAATCACAAATGTAAAACCAATACAAGACTGGTGTCACATGTACAAGCCACTATTTTAACATAAATAAACAAATACTACAGGTCTCAATGTCTTGATTATTAAATAGAACGAACATAAAGATAAATGAAAGAGAGTTTGTTGAACAGACAAGATGCTACCTCTCGGATAATCCAGAAGCTCCGTCCAAAGTATGAAACGAATGTCAGGTGAAGTACCAAATAATGTGGTACCCAGCAAGTAAATCCTATATACAAGGTAGAGAATAATGAACACAAGTACTCAAACCATACCATACGAATGTCTAAAGCTACAATTTGTACTTAGAAAATCTAGCATAAATAATATAAATATATAATTCAAGTAGCACATCATTTCCAAATGAACCATAGCCAATATGTCACAGTTACATAGTTAATGTCACACCCCGAGAGGGTACCCTAGACGTAACTGACACCTAGAGACTATTGTTAGTCCCTAAACAAACCACTTGGCCTCATCATATTCATTCAATCAGTAAACTCTTCAAATTAGCGGAAGACATTAGGATGTAAATGGGCATATCTCATCTAGTCTCAAGATAATATTATAAATAAATGGCTAGTAGAAAGAAACTAGTTTAACAAGTTTTAACATCAATATCCGCCACTCTTCTAACCAGCGGAAGATATAAGGAATGTAAATGGACACATCTATCTAATCTCAAAATAATATAATAAATGAAAGGCTAGTAGAAAGAACTATTTAACAAGTTTTAACATCAATATCCGACTCTAGTCTATGAAGCCTCTATCACTATCAAGTGGTGCCAATGACAGATCCATGACTACCTCAATCAGAATAAAGCTAATTAAATCTAACTCTAAAGCAAGATGAAATAAATATAATGAATCGTCCGAAGTAGGGAAGGCTCACCAATCGCTCTTCTCTCTTCTGTTTTAGCCCTAGGTCTTGTTCAAAGACTTAGAATGGCTTAAGAATGGTTTATATACCCTTTTTACGCTTAAAAGACCTATTTTGGTCATATATTAAGTCTAGGAGGGGTTTAGAAAGGTCTAGGATGCCCCTCACGAAATTCAAAAAAAGTTAGTTTTCGAGATGTGGGATCTGCATTGCGGACCGTGTATTTTTTTGCTATTTTTTATCAAAAATCCTCCAAAATCCCATAGAAAATATTTGGAACAAAAACTAAGTGTTGGTCCACGATGGGTCCGCGTCGTGGACCTATCGTGCACCCTCACTGGTTCGCATTTTACTATAAAAAATTATTTTTCAACCCGATTGCTCTAAAATCAGGTCGAGACCATTTTTTCACTCAATTTCTCACATTGATTGCATATCCGGTCTTGAATTCGCAAACATAACATGGGCACATGTGTTCAACCTATAGGTAAGCTATAATTTCTCACATTGATTGCATATCCGGTCTTGAATTCGCAAACATAACATGGGAAGACGCATTACATACACATATCTAGTCTAGGGTATTTTGGTAATTTTATCGGGCATTACATCATCTCCCTATTGGGATCATTTGTCCTCGAATGATGAGTAAAGATGGATATCAAGGCACGAATTGACTCAAAACTCATATCAACATTCACATCTATCAATCAGTCTTTCGACTCCTCATCACTATTAGCAATTTCTATTCAGACTCAAGAATAGACAATCAACTCAAGAAAAGACAATCAATTTAGTTAAGGGTAAGGTCGTTACCTTCAACATTCTCATCATTAGGCACGAATAACGATTAAGGCTCTTCTCATCAATCACTCAACAAATCAAACTATCGACCCATTCAATCAATGACAAATCACTCAGAATAGACAAATCAGTTCTGATCAAGAGTAGAGATATTCTCCTAGACATTTTCAGCATTAAGCACGAATGGAACATCAAAATTCAATCAATTCGAATCGTTTAAATACTTCGACAATAAGTCCTTCTAACGTATGAAGGAAATCATCAACTCTAATCGAGAATGGAACCATCGATACATAAGACTCTATGTACAACTCTTAAGCTTAACACCTCATCTCAATTGTGCTCCTTTTCATGACACTCTACTCTATCAACTTAAGCTTATAGCTCTTGTTGAACTCTCTACCAATCCACACTCTTATTCTGTTCAAGCCTACTTCTGAACCTCAGGCTACTACCCTTAAGACAATCATGTTCCTATAAGGCTAATCCACAATATTTAGCTCTATACTCCCATAGGATCTTTCATTAAAAGATCACTAGTCCTCTTCACTACTTCACTATCATGAAGTCTTTGATAGTCTATCATCAATACTCACATAATAATGATCACGTATTCAAGTCTATCACTCTAACCACTTCAAATCTGTCTTAAAATTTTCAAACCTACTTAGCACTTCTACCTCCACCATTCAATGAGCTCCCACTCAAATACACACCAACATACTCTTACTTATCTTACACGTAATAAAGTCTCATCTCTCTCCTCCTCCCTATCTCTACCCTTACATGACACAAGTACAACACCAATGTTACAATAAGGATACATTCACTACTCCTTATCTACCCTCATTCTCCATCTGCTACTAGTAACATCACTATTTGGACCAAGGGGAACTCGTCATCCCTACATCTTACCATCAACAATGGCATAACAAGTCGAAGGTCAATACATGCGTAAGATAACATCATTATGAAGAACTCTCACTCTCTCTCTCATTAACTATCACTCCTCTATTCTCATCAATATTTCTATCAAGACATGGGAAGACAAGATCACTCAAAGAACCTGGAACAACAATCATTAGCATGATTCAATCGAGAAATCTTATTTGAGAACACTCATAATGAAGTACAATCTCCCTTATCTATCAAGACTCATTCTGAGTTCACAGAACTATACGTAGTGTAAAACTCAGGTCATATCTCCTTCAAAATAGGACTGAAAACTCTTGAATTCATGGGGTAAGATCAAAATTAATGAATGACTTCATCACTTTTCATTCTCACAACTCGAGTAACAATTAATAAGTGATTAACTCTTAGATCTATGGGGTAAGATCAAGGTTAATGAATGAATTCATCATTTTTCATCCTCACAATTCAACATGTATAACAATCAACAAGTGGTATATAGGCCTATGCTATGGGTACGGCAGTCGAATACCAGACGAGAATAAAGCATCACCTAAATGGAAGAATAAGGAACGTATGATATGATAAGAAAACTGATGTCTCATCTCAATCAGTACATCTCTATCAAACTTAAGATCTACTTTAGTTTCTCAGCTCACCATCTCCCCCTTAGCTTAAGGGTCATCTCTAAAGTTTTGCCAATCAATTCCCTCTACTAAGCTATAAGCATATACCTCCACACAATTGAGGAATCACTATTCATAAGAATAGGCATCTTAAACTCTTCTATCATTCTATAGTCGCATAAATAGATTAGCCACTAAGACTCTCTTCAAAGATACCACTTCCAACTTCCTCTTGTCTGTATGGAAATCTCTCTCTATATTTGATGCTCTTAATAGAGTACATAACCACTTCCCACAACTCTTACCTTCTAAGCTCTTCTTTTGCTTGCTAACGCTTAGCTTCTGTGCTCTCATAAACTCATTTATATGAGACTTAGACTATAAGGGAAAAACTCATCATCGTCTAAGGCACGAATTGACTCAAAACTCATCTCATAAACTCATTTATATGAGACTTAGACTATAAGGGAAAAACTCATCATCGTCTATCCATATGTCCCAATCAACTTAGTTGCCCGGGATGACAAGGAATTCTTACATCAGCCTACTCCATATTGACAACTCAAATATAATATCTAGGCTCTTATAGCAGTTATAGCTTAAAGCTTTACACATCTTTACACAATCGTGGGCACACATCTCAAGCCTCTTCTTATCTATTGAGCTATCCTTGTTTCACTCATCTTACCTAAGGGGCACTTGTACTCTGCCCATAACATCACTTTCCTTAAAACTCAGTACGACTCACCTATTCAGTCATATCTCCTTATCTGGTTAATGCTCATAACTCAATGAATCTCATGAACTCTCACTTAAAATTCATAAGCCTAGTTTTGATCTACTACTTCAAAGGTGCTCTATTTCCCCTATTCAACATCTACGTTTCACTCTCAATAGTATGAATACTATAACACATTAACATAAACTTCCTTCTAGTTTGAGCATGGTCTATCACATTCTAACAAAAGTGTTCCTCTATATCTCATCATGAAAATCATAGGGTACTTTTGAATCTTTCATCAAACTTATGACAATTAACACATCACCTTATTACTTACCTAATAGGTACATAACTCTAACTATCAGCCCCAATCAGCTATCACTCTTACTATCTCGTCTCTTTCTTTCCACCATCTTCCTTCTAACTTTGGGATGATTTAATTCTACTGAGGGTTTATAAGACCTCACATCTCACTCTTAGGTGGTTAACATTAAACTATTTAGAGACATAAGTTTCTATCTCATAGGTAACATCAGAAGCAAGTTTTGAAGAAAAAGGGTCTGCGTACATCTAAAGCTAACTCAAATGCACGATTCATATAAGTAATAGTGCACTGTTTCTAGTCAATCAACTCAGCACACTAGTCGGCTTCTCCCAAGCCTGGTGCAGTCTCTCTACCATTCTGATTACCTTATCATAGGGGATCTTATCGGTAAGAGTTTGAACATTACAGTCTCTATCATCTCATGGGTGAGGCATGGTATAGTCGAAAGGTTTAAAGCGTTGCACGAATCACCATAGACTTCTTAGGACATAGCTTTATCGCACGATTTAGAATTTGAAAGAAGGGAAACAATTCCTAAATGTCCTATAGCCTCCAAATTATAGATGTGGAGCTCTTCACACCAATAATAAGGACTCTACTGGACACGGATTCATAGACTCCTTAGGACTCTTGAACTCGTGCTCGGATACCAAGTTGTCATGCCCCGAGAGAGTACCCTAGACATAATCGGGACTTAGAGACTATTGCTAGTCCCCAAGCAAACCACTTGGCTTTATCATATTCATTTAATCAATAAACTCTACAAATCAGTAGAAGACATAAGGAAGTAAATGGGCATATCTCATCTAGTCTTAAGAAAATATTATAAATAAATGGCTAGTAGAAAGAAACTATCTTAACAAGTTTTAACATCAACTTTTGACTCTAGTCTATGAAGCCTCTATCACTATCAAGTGGTGTCAATGACAGACCCATGGCTACCTCAATCAGAATAAAGCTAATCAAATCTAACTCTAAAGCAAGATGAAATAAATATAATGAATCCTCTTAAGTAGGGGAGGCTCACCAATCAGCTGAACATCTTAGAATCTTTAACGATACGCCTGTTGACGATCTCCAAATCTTCTATCTACATCATGAAATGATTTAGTCCTAGTGGGGGACGTCAGTACGTGAAATGTATTGGTATGTAAAATAGCTGAATAAAACAAAAATAGGTAGAATAATATAGAAACACAATCAACATCAAAGATAGTAGAAATCAACATGTCAAATGTCTATCTAAAGCAAGAATAAAGAGTAGACAAGTGGCTCATCAACCAATCAACTCATCAATCAAATCAGACTCATCTCAGAGGGACTAAATCATTTCATGATGTAGATAGAAGACGGACTCACCTCAAAGGAACTCAACTCTTCTCATCACATCTCATCTCATCTCGACTCAGTGTACTCATTTTTAGAACTTTTTTTGGACTTTCTCTTATCCGACAACAACCACTTATAAGCCAGGGGTTGTACAACAATCACACTAATGTTTCCACAGTCGTCCTGTACTTGCCAGGTATGGAACGAATATGATCCACAAGGAATCTGAACTCTGCCATCCTCTTCTATCAAACTTAAGATCTACTTTAGTTTCTCAGCTCACCATCTCCCCCTTAGCTTAAGGGTCATCTCTAAAGTTTTGCCAATCAATTCCCTCTACTAAGCTATAAGCATATACCTCCACACAATTGAGGAATCACTATTCATAAGAATAGGCATCGGCGTAGGTAATAAGTGCAAGTGGGACTCACTCTTACTCATTTCGGTGTTGGATACTCCTCCTAAGACTCAATGCTCATAAAACTCCTCGTCACCATCTCAAGTAGCCTCATAGAGGCACTCATCATCTCAATTAGTCTCATAGAGATTCTCATAATCTCAATTAACTCAAACTCAAGGGTCCTCTATTATTTCAGGGATTTTAACTCATCTCAATGAACTTAATTCTCATCTAAGAACTCAAAGATTCAGATCATCAATTAGAAGAAGTCATTTAGACAAAACATCAAGAACTCAATTATGAAGACTCATAGGATCATCAAGCTCAAATAACTCAACATTATACTCACATCAAGATTCCCATCATCATACTCACATCAAGGCTCTAGACCCATCCGTAGGTTCATTCATGTATACTTTCAAAAGTTAACATATAGGGTTTATACAATATCTCATGAAAAGTATTCAATTAAAGAAAATAAGTTTATAATGATCATCAACATATGAAAATACATGTAGTAAATGTGATTTCTCAAGAAAATAATCAAGAATTATGCATATAGACTCAAGAACAACTTTCATCTAAGACCATCTATGGAGCACATGAGAGAACAATCTCATGTTTTCGTTGAGCCTTACATACCTGAAAAGAAGGTAGGTGATCAATTTGGCACGAATTTGTCTTGAAATCTTCAACTTCTTGCTTTTTTCTCTTCTCTTTTAGCCCTAGGTCTTTTTCAGAGACTTAGAATGACTTAAGAATAGGTTATATACCCTTTTTACGCTTAAAATGACCTATTTTGGTCATATATTAAATCTAGGAGGGATTTGGAAAGGTCTAGGATGCCCCTCATGAAATTCGAAAAAAGTCAGTTTTCGGGACGCAGGGTCCGCGACGCGGACCGTGTATTTTTTTGGTATTTTTCATCGAAAATTCTCTGAAATCCTATAGAAAATGTTTGAAAAAAACTAAGTGTTGGTCCATGATGGGTTCGCTTTGCGGAACTATCGTGTACCCTCACTGGTTTGCATTTTATTACGAAAAATTATATTTCGACTCGATTGCTCCAAAATTGGGTCAAGACCATTTTCCCAATTAGTTTCTTATGCTGATTGCATATCCTATCTCGAATTCGCAAATAGAGCATGGGAAGACGTGTTACGCA
Source organism: Solanum virginianum (assembly GCA_000787875.1). Taxonomy (NCBI): domain Eukaryota; kingdom Viridiplantae; phylum Streptophyta; class Magnoliopsida; order Solanales; family Solanaceae; genus Solanum; species Solanum virginianum. Next base: position 55,892 of record DF360488.1, read on the forward strand.
CACATCTCTAGTCTAGGGGTATTTTGGTAATTTTACCAGGCGTTACATCACTCTGATACCATCTGTAACGACCTGGCCCAACACTGTGAAGTATTGTCCGTTCTTGGGCCTAGCCCATCACGGATTTGTCCCTTTGGGATCACCCCAAAAGGTACCTCACAGTATATAGACCAATCCTTTACTTATATACCTAGCATCTCTCTTGTGTTTTGCTGATATGGGATATCTCATCTCAAGATGGGTTGTTACAGTTTAACCATCAACATGCATTTCCAAGGATATTATTATGATCGATTTCTCAGGTCGTGATGACACCTGTCCCAACCCACTGATAGGTAAGTCTAATTCGTAACTCAAAACTTTAGGCAACAAACCATCTTAGGGAAGAAAACCATAATAAGTAAAAGTTGTAGACCATCTCATAGAAGACAACCAATAAGTAAAAGTTGTCAAAATAAGGGAAAGAACAACAAAATCAAAGAAGTAATAAATAGATACCCCATGACATGTTGTTAGTTAGTAATCGAGCTTCTAATAAAAAAAATAAGAGTACAAGGCTTCCACAGGTACAATATCAGTACAAACTATCCACTATAAGAAAGAAGTCTTTAATGAGGGTAAAATTTTGTCGTTAATAGTTCAAATTTGGTCACTAAGGGGTCATTTGATGTGAAGGATAAGGGCATTTAATCCCAGAATAAAAATATAGTGGCCCCTAAATTGATGTTTGGTTGGCAAACCCAGGATAACTTATCCCGGGATTAATAAATAGTACTGGGATAAGTTATCCCTCTTCGTGAGACAGCCACAAGGCACCATAGCGTGTCGAGAATAAGGGGGACATAGTGAACATAACCACTCCCTTGGTTGGGGGCTGTGACTCCCCTATCCTTTCAATTTTTTGATTCTCAGGTTTTTTTTATTATCACTGTTGGAATATTTTTGTTGACGACTTGGTCAGGGAGGTTCACAATTTCTTTGCTCAAGGAGCTGTTAAGCCCTAAGTTTGAATTCCAATTTCATTGCACTTATTCCGAAAGTCTAAAGTCCTTCTTTCACCAATTCCGACCTACCTTTATTGATAGGATATTTGAAGGAAAAAACTCTTTCTGAAAATGACACTTTTATGACACTTATCCCAGGATAACAAGTATAAATGACAAATGTATCCTTTTTAACCTTTTTTATACTCATTTTAATATTTATGTATATTTACATTATTTTTTAATACAATGTATAATAACATTCACAATCTTTACTCCTTTTTTTTATGATATTTTTTCATATTTTTCTATTAAAAAATTACACTATATAATATAATTTTTATTGACTAATTTTTATTTTTTTAATTTTGATTTTTGATAAAAAAATTTACTTTAACAAACTTAAAAATAGAAGTTCTATTTTTAAATTAAATAAGAAGAAAGTTTTATTTTTAAATGCATATCATGCACGCATAAAAATATTTAAGATGAAACGTTTGTTTTTAAAATGAATGTTAAATAAATAAAGCTAGCAAAGAAAATGGATAAAAAACTAATAAAGTGAAGGATATTTTTATAAACAAATAACATCAAACCAAACTATATATTATAAAAGGTTTATTTTAAAAATGAATATTAAATAACTAAAGCTAGCAAAGATATAGGCTTGGGTCGTGACAATGTGAGTTTTTGACTGACCAACACTCCATCCCATATATCTACGACGGTCTAACCACCATTTTGTAAAACACACCTTTAAGTTTAGATGATATTTTCTTATCACACACATTTCTACAAGTGAATAACGTTAATTATTTAATATAAATAAACTCTCCAAAACAGACTAATTAAATAATTAAATTCATCAGATAAAATATCATTGGCAATACAATGCACTAATTAAAGAAAGATATCATATTCAAGTTGCATGACACATCTTTATCAACTCCTAAAAAGAGAAAAAAATGCAACACATATGTAAAATAAGATTTTAAACCACCCCTAAAATAAAACTACTACTGAACTTCAACTTGCTCTTTACTTTCTTGAATATATCATCTTCATATTAAAATCCTTGAGCTACAAAAAATAGAGAAGTTTATCTTACTTTAGTAACAAATAAAAAACATAAAATCTCAATATATATACCAAAAAGGATGCAAAAACTTGATTGCCAAGTGAATTTAAGAAAACCATATACAAATTCATATTGCTTAGCAGACTCCTCTCACACCAAAAACTAGAATGTGCCAACAAGGGTTCCTGACTCTAGATATATGGTACTTTTTGTTCTCAAAGCAAGCATTATTAATGGATGCTAGCAACCTCAAGTACACTACACTGCCACATGTTGTCTTTCGAAGCAAACTGCAATCCTAGAAGATCCTAATAATTTTGGTCGAGCTACAGTGTCATCCAATTCTTTTCTCTTGTTATATATATTTCATCTAGACATCATGTATCTTGTTTAAATCTATTTTATAGATTATTTCCTCATCTACAATAGAGGTAGTTGGCTATATTTATCTGTCTCTTTCTTCTATCCAATCGTTGCCTACACTTCTATTAGGTTCATTCGTGATTTCTTTACCTTTTGTTAGAAATATTTGATTCTCAGCTTTGCCAAGTTTTGCGGTACTTGCAATGGGAGTTATATTAGCTTCTGTCGGCATGTCTATCCTAAAATGCAATATGTTTGATGTCATTAAGCTCTAAGCTCAAAGGTTATTCAGAAACATTAGTGGTATTGTGGTGTATGTCTTTCCAGTGCATTTAAATTAATAGTATTTTGCTACTAAGATAGAGCAATCAGCAATTCATTTTGTTCTCAAGTGCATTGAAGTATACGAGCTTGAAGCTGAATTTCAACCAGACAACCTTAAGAAGTAGCTTGAGCAGTTGGAGAAGCCCAAGAATGACAGAAAGAAGTCAGCTGTTGTTCCAGGAAACAAAACAGCGAGAGCCAGTAATGGTGATCCTATGCCTCCTGCTAAGCCAGGCCGTTCTACAAATACCTGTGTTTCATCCTTCCCTGGTAGCTCCAGCATTGTTAGTTCTAACTCTTAAGGTTTATCCTGCTATCTTGCTTTGCAATACTGCTGTCTTGCTTCCCATTTCAGAATTCCAGTATATTTTTAACATTTGAAGGCATTAGCCAAACTACCCAACTAATCGCTAACCTGTTTCTACTACACTAAATGGTTGAACTTTGAATTTTGATAGTATGTAAATCTTAAGTACACTAAACTGCCACATGCTGGTTGTTTTTTTGAGTCTGTTTTTTCTTTTGATTAAACCGATTTCCTGGTCAACCTTTTCTAGAAAATCCTTTGGAAAGTTTTATGATTCCGTTAAAATATTTGAACTCTGAAGTGTGATGACAACTCTCATAATTTATTTTATACTTTTGAGTATCGATATATCTGAGAACGAGCATATGAAAATAAAAAGGTTCTGTAAAAGGAATTGGAGAAGATACTGAACACCTTATGTTCAGAGAGTATAGGGATCTTTTTGACAACTGTTTGCTACATTATGCAGGTTCTAAATCTCAACACAAGCTCTTTGTTGCATTTTTCTTCCTCTGATAATTGTACAGTGTGTGGTTTTAGTGCCCTTGGTTTCTTAATCAGATGAAAGGAATATGTCACGAAGACAACTGAGAATGCACCAGAGATGGAGATGGAGAATCTACTGGATTCCTGTGGGAAGAAAGCTTAGTGTTTCCTTTTTAACTAACTGTTTGTTGCATTTTGCAGGCTCTATAATCATAACACAAGTTGAAGGAGAACAGTGACATGAAAAAAGCCAACACAACAAAATGAGATATCAAATGACTCAAACAAACAAAGGTTGCAATCTCAAAAATCATATATGTCCTCTGCTCTTCCTTTGGTAATTGCTCAGTGTGTGATATCAGTGCCCTTGGGTCTTCATTATACTGTGTGAAAATCCAATGAATGAAATATGCAACAGAGGCAGAAGAATTCACAAGCAACCTTGATGATAGTCATTATCAGAAATTAAGCAAAAGAAAGAGATACAGAATTATACAACAAGCACCACCAAACATCACAAGAACAACGAAATAACAACAGTTTCAAGCAGAACCTGTTAGATGGTACCATCTATTGATCACTTGACGAAGGTGGTGTTGAAGGCTGACCAAGACCTATTCTTGCAAGTTGTTCATATTTATCGTCTGGCTCATCCATGCCTTCACATTTATTCTCTAACTCATCCATGCAATTTTATAGTAATTCATTTCCTTTTTCACGTGCATTCAACTTATCTAACAATGCAGCCTTTGAAGAGTTCCCACCTTTCAACTCTTTAGTGATTATCCCACCACCAAACCCAACTACATGACTCTTACATTGATGTCCAAAACACTTTTTATGACCTCAACATTTGTAAGAAATGAATCAGATTGAACTAATTTTTGGATTTCAACCTATAAAGTACAAGAAAAATTAAAATAGTACAACACATCAAGTTAAATAAGTCAAAATAAAATCTATCGCTAAACATACATATTTTGCATTTGTTTCATGTTCGACAAACTTGTTATCCTTCTTACGAGCCTCAAATAAGATAGTATCCATGTTTGGTGGCTTACCATCTTTACCTCCCTTCACATATAAATAAACAAGTCAAAGAAATAATTTTAACAAACAATAGGCTCCTTAAATAGTTTCAAGAGTTACTTACCAATTCATAAACAATCTCTTCAATAGACTTACTTCCCGTATGATGAGGCATACTCAAATTATATAATAATTCAGAGAAAATCAAAAGTTAGAACCTATTGACAAAGTTTCTTGTACTTGTTTCCTATATTAACAACACAACATCAAAATGATAGTCAATCACTTCAAATAACATGTTAATAAAGAACTCCTACAAAGTCATACCTTAAACTTCTAACTTAAGAAATGCTCCTTAGCAAGCCATTCCCAGTCACTTGTGTCTACTCCCCTGGCACATCTTTCAGAGCATCACAAAATGGCTTAGACTTCATATTTTTGTGTAACAATTCTCTCCAATTATTCCACAACCTTCGCATATATTAAAGGACATGTTGTTCTTTATCATTCATGTAAGGCCCCGCAGGTTAGAAGGCTAAAAAAGTGCAAAACAGTGATACTGAAAAAGTTGGAAAGGCAATGTACAAGCCATGTTTACGACCCGTGGTTCATTCCATGAGTCGTAAACTAGGCTCCTGGATTGGAGGATGCAGGTGAAAATTCACCAAGTGTCAAAAGAACTTACGAGGGCCTTTTACGGGCAGTAAAAGAGTCTATGGACCATAGAAAGGCTTCATGGAATGAAGCCCTAGGATGATGGAAAAATAGGTTTCTGAAGTTGAAACCACACATAATAGAATGGGTGTAGTTGCGCTTACAGATCGTAGATGATCTCATGGTTAAGGTCCTGAAAGTTGAAATTTTGCCAAGTGTGGAAGGGACCACGAGGAGTTTCAACAACTTGTAGATCGGCCTAAGAGCCACAGATTGGTCTAGCGGATTGGTCATTTGGTATCAGAGCATAGGATAAAAATAAATAAGAAAATAATGATGGTT